>BQNB010098144.1:4546-25225 GCA_026074375.1 Tanacetum coccineum
ATATATATATATATATATATATATACATACATATATATATACATATACATACATATATATATATACATACATATATATATATACATATATACGTATACGTATATACATATAGGTATACGTATATATACATATACGTATATACGTATATGTATATACACGTATACGTATGTGTATATATATACGTATACGTATGTATACATATATGTATACGTATGTATACATATACGTACTATATACGTATACGTATATGTATATATACGTATACGTGTATATACACAGTTGAAATTGATTGAAATTATAGATTGAAATTATAAAATATTATATAAACAATAACATAGTGCAATACAGAGTGTAATACAGTAATAACAAACTCAGTATATGGAAATCTGTTATAGAATTATACCTTTATTGAAATCTTGAATACAAGTTTGATTAGAAATAGAAATCTGCTCTAACGTCTATTCTAATGATACAGGAGATACAATAATTTGAAAATCTAGACTTTTTGAACATTGAATAGTGGATAATTTTAGAGAGGGGTTTTTCTTCATAAAAAAGAGGATGCCTTCTCTTTGTGGCTTCTTGTTCTTTTATAGGGTCTTCAAAAGGTATCCGTTTTACTAATAACCGGCAAATGCCAGTTAAAGCGGCTTCAATCATCTTTAATAAAGTAGTCAATCATCTTTAATAATCTTCACAGCTGTCTTCAATCTTCTTAATTAAAGTATTTTCTGATGTCATCCCTTACGTCTTGAATAGTTGAGCTTCTAGAAAAGTGTCTTCTGAAAGTGTCTTCTGATGTCATTGCTTACATCTTGAATAATTGATCTTCTAGAAAAACTAGCTGTCTTTTGTTACATCTTTCTTATTTTATAATAAAACTTTTCCTTTTACATTTTATAAATCTATACTATCGTAAGGATCCTGAGAATCCTGAAATAGGTCTTCGCTAGGAGTTGGAGAACTTCTGATATGATTCATAATTCTTTCAAAGTCTTCATCATTTTCACAATCTTTAATCTTTTTAGCGATCTCACTGTTTGATTTTGATAACTTTGAGGCTGAATTTGTTCTTGTGGTAGATGTGCTTGGGGATTCTTGAATAAGACTGTTGTAATATTTAATAACTGCTTCTTTGTCTGCTTGATTCTCATTGATTTGTTTCCACCACTTAACACTAAACTGTCTGATTAATAGTGGTGGTGAATTGCCTTCTGCTTCCTTCTTTTTATGTGTAAAGGATAAAATCCATGGTAACTTGAATATAGCTGAAAACTGAAGAGTGTACTCGAATAGAGGTACACCGTCTTGTATAAACATGTTTTTGTACTGAGTATAGCCTTCTAACACTTTTGGAGGAAAAATTTCTGGGATTTGACCCATAGATTTAAACCATTTCACAAATCATTTTGGATAATCTAATGAAAAGTCTTCAGCGAAATGGAAAAACCAAGTATGAAAATGAGCTTTTAATAAAAATGTTTAATCCCAAGCTTCTATATAGTCATAATAATTATAGGCTGGGTATTCTGGATAACATGATAAAGTTCTATTTATAAAGGGTCGATTTCCATATTCTTTTAAAGAAATTACTTTGATTATTTTGACTTTACTAAATTTTATTTTTCTGGTTCAGTCTTGCTATAATTATGACGGATTTGAACAGAATGACTATCTAATAAAATAGCTTCATAATATTGTCTGGTTTGATAATCATTTTTGTAAAAATTTGCTTCTTTAGGAAACAAATAGTCTAGTAAAACAGAAAACCCTTGATTTAATTTTTGTTCTTCAATGGGTTCAAGAATTTTTATGACTTGAGTATTTGGGTTATCATGGAATTCTATTTTATTTGTAGATGAAGAGGCTGAGGTAGGTGATATGTTATAGGGATTTAGAGAAGGTGGTATTCCTTGTAATTTTGCTAATACATAATAAGTTGGTCTTGTTATTGGACTAGTAGTAGGTGGATATTGAGTAAGGGGAATAAATCTGTTTTGTGTCTGGTTTATAGGAGATGAGGGAGATGGTAATCTTGGTAAAACAAAAGGAGAAGGTAATCTTGGATTTAGTAAAACAATCTTTTTATCAGAACTCATCCCTGTAAAAATTCTCTTGATAAGAAATCTGGTAAATAATTATTTTCTCCTTCAATGTGTTCGATTGTAAAATCAAAATTACTCAATAAAGCTTGCCATCTGGCAAAAATCTGTTTAAAGATTAAATTTTTAACATCTTTTTCAATGATAGATTTTGCAGAAAGACAATCAATTCTTATTAAAAAAGGTTTCATATAAAGATCATCTTCAAATTTTTTAATATTTAAAACAATACTTAAAATTTCTTTTTTAACAGTGGAATAGTTTTTCTGAGTATCATTCCATGATCCTGAATAGAATCTAACTAAAGATTCTGCTTTATTATCTTTTAATCTTTGCTTTAATATACCTCCATAACCTATATCACTCGCATCTGTTTCAACTATAAGATAAGCTTCAGGATGAGGTATGTTTAAACATGGTAATTCCTTAATCTTACCTTTTATCTCTCTAACTACTTTGGTATGATTTTCTGTCCATGGTGTAGGATTCTTTTTTAATCGATCATATAATGGTTTGCAAAGACTTCCCAAATCTTTGAAAAAATCATGTATATAATTTAAACATCCTAAAAATCTTTGTAATTGTTTTTTATCTTTTATTTCATCAGGGAATTTACTTGTAAATTCTAAACTTCTTCTTATGGGTTTAATATCATGTCCTAAAAATCTTATTTCTGTTTTAAAAAGACTTATCTTAGTAGGTGAGACGGCTAAACCATTTCTGAATATAATGTCATAGAATATATTTAAATGTTTAAAATGTTGATCTAAGTTTTTAGAGAATATTAATACATCATCAATATAAACTATTGCAAAATTGCTTATAGGATTTATTATATCATTCATAATGTTTTGAAATTCTGAAAGTGCATTCTTTAATCCAAAAGGCATAACATTCCATTCATAATGTCCAAAAGGTACATTAAAACCTGTTTTATATTTATCTTTTTCATCTATCTATATTTGCCAAAATCCTGACTTCATATCAAATTTTGAAAATATTTTTGAATCATATAATTTCTTTAATAAATCTCTTTTGTTGGGTATCAGATATCTTATCCATTCTAATACTTTATTTAAGGGTTTATAATTTATAACTAATCTTGGTGCTCCTCTTTCTATTTCAGCTTGATTCATTACATAAAAGGCCGAGCATGACCAAGGAGATTTTGAAGATCTTATCAATTTCTTTTCTAATAGTTCTTGTATTTCTTTTTACAATGAAGCTTCTCTAGTTCTTGAGAACAATAAGTATAGATTTTAATTTGTAGGAATTGCTTTTCATTAAAAATTTTAATATATGGAAATTCGATTATATGGTTGTTTTCTTTTCCAAAATGCGTTGTGGAGTGTATAGCACAACATTATTCTTAAACTTCTCTCTTCTAAATTAATAAAACTATATTTTAAGTATGACTTTCTTTTAAATTGTTTTTAATTCTTAAATCATTTATCTCATTTTACTAAATTTTTATATGATTCCTTTTTAATTTTCTACAATATTTTAAATCTCTTATTTTTAATTGGTTTTAAATTCAAATCAATTTCTTTTCCAAAGGAAATTTGTAGAAAGTCCTTTAATCTTAACTGCAAATGGAATAAAAAGTTGTATATGATGGTGATCTTAAAACAACTTGAGAACTTAAATTCTTTACTAATATGAGATGTGTTTTAAAACAATAATTTTCTTTACAAACATGAACATTAGATAATTTATAATTTATATTTAATCTAGATCCATTAAATCCAGCAACTCTTTGTGATGACTTTTCATAATATTGAGTAGGAATAAGTCCTTCTTGAATACAATTTAAATCTGCTCCAGAATCTAATAGAGCTATTAATGATAATTTGAATCTCCATTTACAGTTATATTAATCTTTGTATGCCATTTCTGAGAACTTATACTTTGAATATTATTGATTATTTCTTGATTTAGATTCGAAGTACTTTCTTTGTTTAGTTCACTTTCTTTTGTTTTTTCTTCTAATATTTTTATTTTTTGTTTCATTAATGTTACTTCGGTTTTTACATTATTTAATTCTTCTTGTAATTCATTAATTGTTATTGATTTTTCTTTTTTATTAAATCTTTTGCATATTTCATTAAAATTGTAAGTTTTGTCTAATCCTTTTCAATATTATATTTTTATTTTAGTTTTTCTCTAATTTGACTATAATCTATTTGTCTTATATTTGATCTCTCTCCATTTTGATTTAATAATTCTATTATTGATTCTATTTCATTATCTTCATTTATAGTATTTATTTCTTTATAATCACATGTACAATTTCCAATACAATTACAATTTTCCGATTCATTATCACTACTAGACTCATTTTCTAATATGTTTAAATCTTCTTCTTCGTAATCTGATATATCACTTTCTTCATTTATCATTATTTTCATTATCTAACTTTTAAGTTTATTAGAAATATTAAGTTCATTAATTCTTTTCTTAGTATAACAATTCTTGGATGTATGACCCTGCTTACCACATTTATAACAAATTATAGTGTCTTTATAATTTCTTTTATAGTTATTATTTTTATTAATTGAATCTTTTTTATATCTTTTATAATTTCCTTTTCTTCTATTATATATTTTATCATTTTCATATGTTCTATATTTTCTATTTGATTTTTTATATCTTTTATATTTATTTTCTTTTGTTAACCTTTTAGAACTGGTATTGGGTAATTTTAACGGTTCATAGCCATATTGTTCACAAAAATTTCCTAATTCTTTTTTACTATTTATTCCTTCTTTCTTAATTTGCTGTTTAAGTTTTAATTCAGAACATATACTTAATCCTTCCTGATTAATATAGCTAATGATTTCTCCATATGTTAAATCTTTATATGGAATTATTCCATTAAAGTGATTTGACAATTTATTTCTTATTCTTTCAGCAAACAACTTAGGTAATCCTGCAATAAATCTTTCTTTCCAATAGGCTGCTCTACAATCAATTCTAGTTGTTACTTTAGTTATAAAAATATCTTTATACCATCGAAAATCTGATAATTTTCTACATGTTAAATTTAATAATATAGAAGAATTTCTTTCTTGATATACAGATGGATTTCCAACAAAATTCTTTAAAATAGCATAGATTAAAGTATTAACCATATCATCTTCTTGAGTTTCTACTAGCATATCATTTTCATTTTTTATAATAGTTTTCTTAGCTTTAAATATTAAAGATTTCTCTTCGTCTGTTATATAATTATCCCACCATCCTTTTAAACTTCCTGTAAAACCTGATATAAGTATTTCTACTATTTTTGATTCATTATTTTTATTAGACTTGTAAGCATTGGCTCGTAGGGGGCAAAGGGGGGGGGGGGGGTAGCAGGGGATGGAGGGGGATCTTGTAATATATTTAATATTTGATATTCTGCTTGACCATCTAAATTCCATTCATATATTGACAAACCATCATATAGAGCTTGTTGTCTAACAGGACGTTCTTCGTATTGCATATCTGGTAGAGTTGGTCTATTATAATAATTTCTTGCTTCTGGTCTTGGAGTATAAGTATTTTTTGATGTAAATCTCATTTTATTTATTTCATTTTCTTTAAATTGATCTTCAAGATCTGAAATATCATCTTCTGAACTAATATCTGAATTACTTTCTTTATTAATGTTTGATATTTGTAATTTAGATAATTTAGTTTCTATTTCTTGTAATATATGATGATTTGGTCTTCCTAAGTTAATGGGCATATTAATATTATATGGTATAAATATAGGGTTTTCTTCTATTTTTAATTGATTACTTTGTGAAGTACTTACTTGATTACTTTGTGAAGTACTTGCTTCTGAATTACAATTTTCTATTCGATTTAATTGTTGTCCTATTGTGTTTAATTTTTCATTAGTATAATTATTTTGATATATTATTGTGGATAAACATTTTTTCTGTTCTTCATTATCTTTAGATAGGTTTATTCCAATAAATTCTTTATTTATTAATATATTAGTTTCAGGGGGATGTATACTTGTTATCTTTTCTTTAGTTTCTAAATCTATATACGTTTTATTTATATTTGTTGTTTCTTGTATTTTATAATCAGAAGGAAAATCCATTTTATTTTCAATACAATATACTTGAAACCATGAAAAAAATAGTATATTTTGTTTATGTTCAAAAACGAACATAGTCCATTCAATTTCATGAATTAATTTTTCTTCTTCAATAAAATTTGAAAGATACCAATTTAATATATCTTTATTATAATCATTATATATTTCATTTTTTAGATATTTCATGTTTGGTTTAGACATTGTCTTTATTTTTAATGTATTTGTCTTTTAATATTTTTTAGTCTTTGTTGTAAACTAAATATGTGGTTTTGTAATTCTATATATCTTCTTGTATGTTCTTTATAACATATAACATATTCTCCTGTTATTAACTCATATTTTATTCTTTCTAAATTTTCTTTGTTTCTTGTTATAGTGGCTTTAAACCAATTTATTTCTCTTTTGATTTTTTGTGAATAATAACTCATTTTAATTGTTCATAATTTTCTATTTCTGAGGGTGTATAATTATAAGTAGAATCACTTTTATTATCTTCTTCATATAAGGGTTTAGGAATAGAGTTATTAAAATCGACACCTTTCTTTTTCATAGATTGAGCTCTTTTTAAATATACTTTTTCTTCTTCATTTATATAGTTTGAAGGAATATATGTAGAATGTCTAGATGATTCTCCTATTTTATTTCCAAAAGGTATTTCTATATTACCTTTTGAATGTTCTAAAATATTAGTTATATCTTTGTTTAACTTTAAAGGTTTTATTTTAACTATCTCTTCTAAATTCCAAGTTTGATTTCTAGTTATTTCTTCCCATTTTAATCTTTTAGGTGTACATATTAAAGAGTTTTTTAAATTAGCTTCAAAGATAACAGTTTCATCTTTAGTTATATCTATTCTAGAACGTGGATCTACAGTAGTAGTCATTGTTTTATAATATATTCTATATATTACTACTAAAGGGTCACATCCTTCTTTTATTTCTATATTTTTAGTTTTTATATCTAAAGTTAATACATTTAGAATATTTGGATCATTTAATGCTATTGTAAAGTTGAGGTAACAATTAAAATATATGGGACCATTGCATATATTTGATTCTGCTAAGCTGAATAGTGATTGATCAAACTTAAGTAAACCTAGCATCGGCTTAAAATCATCACAAAATAGTGGGCATTAAATCCTAATACTGGTTAAAGGTTTATTGCTATTAGAAACTAATCCAATAAGTAAGAAATTTGTTTTGACTTTCATGTGTTCTTTAATAGCTTTTTCAAAAGAAAATAACATTTATACTTTGATGATCTTGTAATAAAGGTAAAGTTTTTTCAGTAGTATTAATTGAATAACTTTGGAAAAATTCAAAAGATCCGACTCTATATAAAGTTTTAATATCTTGTTTAGGAATACTCCAATTTTGTAAATTGTTTTTTATATTTAAAATCATAATTTCAACAGAATTAGTATGATCTTGTTCTTCTTCAATATCAGAAGAGGAACCATTCTTTCGGTTAAGTAATAATTTTGCTATACTATTCATAATGAATTATTTTGATAATATTATAACGATAATAAAAATATTATTATGACTATCAATAGAAGCGTGGGATAACAAATTTTTATTAAAAGCTCATTTTCATACTTGGTTTTTCCATTTCGCTGAAGATTTTTCATTAGATTATCCAAAATGGTTTGTGAAATGGTTTAAATCTATGGGTCAAATCCTAGAAATTTTTTCTCCAAAAGAGTATAGATAGGCTATAACACAGTACAAAACATGTTTACTACACGACCTTAGTACCTCTATTCGAGTACACTCTTCAGTTTTCAGCTATATTCAAGTTACCATGGATTTTATCCTTTACACATAAAAAGAAGGAAGCAGAAGGCAATTTCCACCACCACTATTAATCAGACAATTTAGTGGTATAAGTGGTAGTAAACTAAAATCAATGAGAATCAAGCAGACAAAGAAGTAGTTATTAAATATTACAACAGTCTTATTCAAGAATCCCCAAGCATATCTACCACAAGAACAAATTCAGCCTCAAAGTTATCAAAATCAAACAGTGAGATCGCTAAAAAGATTAAAGATTGTGAAAATGATGAAGACTTTGAAAGAATTATGATCATACAAAGTTCTCGCAACCCAAAACTTCTCTCTCTAGACTCCTAGCGAAGACCTATTTGAGGATTCTCAGGATCCTTACGATAGTATAAATTTATAATATGTAAAAGGAAAAGTTTTATTATAAAATAAGAAAGATGTAACAAAAGACAGCTAGTTTTTCTAGAAGATCAGTTATTCAAGATGTAAGCAATGACATCAGAAGACACTTTCAGAAGACACTTTTCTAGAAGCTCAACTATTCAAGACGTAAGGGATGACATCAGAAAATACTTTAATTAAGAAGATTGAAGACAGCTGTGAAGATTATTAAAGATGATTGACTACTTTATTAAAGATGATTGAAGCCGCTTTAACTGGCATTTATCGGTTATCAGTGAAACGGATACCTTTTGAAGAGCCTATAGAAGAACAAGAAGCCACAAAGAGAAGGCATCCTCTTTTTTATGAAGAAAAAACCCTCTCTAAAATTATCCACTATTCAATGTTCAAAAAGTTTAGATTTTCAAATTATTGTATCTCCTGTATCATTAGAACAGACGTTAGAGCAGATTTCTATTTCTAATCAAACTTGTATTCAAGATTTCAATAAAGGTATAATTCTATAACAGATTTCCATATACTGAGTTTGTTATTACTGTATTACACTCTGTATTACACTATGTTATTGTTTATATAATATTTTATAATTTCAATCTATAATTTCAATCAATTTCAACTGATTCTGTTTCGATTGGTATCAGAGCCATTTTTAAGGAAAAGTAGTGAATTTCTTATCTTCAATTAATGAATTATAACAATAATATTATGCTAAAACAATGGATAAGTTTTATATTATATGAATAATATGACTGCGTTGGTAAGTCCTTTCGATCACATCCGTTGGATAAGCCGCAACAAAGAGCGTAAGACGGCCGGACCCGAAAGATATGGGGATGTTCCCGTGGAAATATTTATTCAGGTAATATTAAAACCTTATTAAGTTGATTTTACTTTAATATTATCAAAATAATTCATTATGAATAGGATAGCAAAATTATTACTTAACCGAAAGAATAGTTCCTCTTCTGATATTGAAGAAGAACAAGATCATACTAATTCTGTTGAAATTATGATTTCAAATATAGAAAACAATTTACAAAATTGGAGTATTCCTAAACAAGATATTAAAACTTTATATAAAGTCGGATCTTTTGAATTTTTCCAAAGTTATTCAATTAATACTACTGAAAAAACTTTACCTTTATTACAAGATCATCAAAGTATAAAGTTATTTTCTGCAAAAGCTATTAAAGAACACAGAAAGTCAAACAAATTCTTACATATTGGATTAGTTCAAATAGCAATAAAACCTTTAACCAGATTAGGAATTAATGCCCCTATTTGTATGATATTAAGAGATGCTAGATTACTTAAGTTTGATCAATCACTATTAGCCTTAGACGAATCTAATATATGCAATGGTCCCATATATTTTAATTGTTACCCCAACTTTACAATAGCATTAAATGATCCAAATATTCTAGATGTATTAACTTTAGATATAAAAACTATAAATATAGAAATAAAAGAAGGATCTGACCCTTTAGTAGTAATATATATAATATATTATAAAACAATGACTACTACTATAGATCCACGTTCTAGAATAGATATAACTAAAGATGAAACTGTTATCTTTGAAGCTAATCTAGAAAACTCTTTAATATGTACACCAAAAAGATTAAAATGGGAAGAAATAACTAGAAATCAAACTTGGAATTTAGAAGAGATAGTTAAAATAAAACCTCTAAAGTTAAACAAAGATATAACTAATATTTTAGAACATTTAAATGGTAACAAAGAAATATATTTTGGAAATAAAATAGGAGAATCATCTAGACATTCTACATATATTCCTTCAAACTATATAAATGAAGAAGAAAAAATATATTTAAAAAGAGCTCAATCTATGAAAATGAAAAGTGTTGATTTTAACAACTCTATTCCTAAACCTTTATATGAAGATGATAATAAAAGTGATTCTACTTACAATTATGTACCTTCAGAATTAGAAAATTATGAACAACTAAAATGAGCTGTTATTCACGAAAGATTAAAAGAGAAATAGAGTGGTTTAGTACTACTATAAAAAGAAATAAAGAAAATCAAGATAGATTAAGACATGAATTACTATCAGGATATTATGTTATATGTTATAAAGAACATACAAGAAGATGTATAGAATTACAAAAACACATATATAATTTACAACGAAGGCTAAAAAATATCAAAAGACAAATTCATTAAATGGAAACAAAATCTAAACCAGATATAAAATATTTAAAAAATGAGAAATATAATGATTATAATAAAGATATATTAAATTGGTATCTTTCAAATTTTATTGAAGAAGAAAAGCTAATTCATGAAATTGAATGGCTTATGTTTGTTTTCAAACATAAACAAAATATATTATTTTTTTAATGGTTTCAGGTATATTGTATAGAAAATAAAATGGATTTTCCTTCTGATTATAAAATACAAGAAGCAACAAATATAAACAAAACATATATAGATTTAGAAACTAAAGAAAAGATAACAAGTATTCATCCACCTGAAACTAATATATTAATAAACAAAGAATTCATTGGAATAAACCTATCCAAAGACAATGAAGAACAGAAAAAATGTTTATCTACAATAATATATCAAAATAATTATACAAATGAAATATTAAACACAATAGGACAACAATTAAATAGAATAGAAAATTGTAACTCAGAAGCAAATACTTCACAAGATAATCAAATAAACATAGAAGAAAATCCTATGTTCATACCATATAATATTAATATGCCCATTAATCTAGGAAGACAAGATAATCATATATTACAAGAAATTGAAAATAAATTATCTAAAATACTAATATCAAATATCAACGAAGAAAGTAGTTCAGAAGATGATATTTCAGATATTGAAAATCAATTCAAAGAAAATGAAATAAATAAAATGAAATTTACATCAAAAAATACTTATACCCCAAGACCAGAAGCAAGAAATTATTATAATAGACCAACTTTACCAGATATGCAATATGAAGAAAGCCCTACCAAACAAAGAGCTCTATATGATGGTTTGTCAATCTATGAATGGAATTTAGATGGTCAAACAGAATATCAAATATTAAATATATTACAAGAAATGACTATGGCATCTAATGCTTATAAGACTCATAAAAATAATGAATCACAAATAGTAGAAATACTTATATCAGGCTTTACAGGAAGTTTAAAAGGATGGTGGGATAATTATATAACAGATAATGAGAAATCTTTAATATTAAGAGCCAAGAAAACCATTATAAAAAGCGAAAATGATATGCCAGTAGAAACTCAAGAAGATGATATGGTTAATACCTTAATCTATGCTATATTAAAGAGTTTTGTTGGAAATCCATCTGTTTATCAAGAA
Organism: Tanacetum coccineum; assembly: GCA_026074375.1. Lineage (NCBI taxonomy): Eukaryota > Viridiplantae > Streptophyta > Magnoliopsida > Asterales > Asteraceae > Tanacetum > Tanacetum coccineum. The sequence goes on from BQNB010098144.1 coordinate 16,276, forward strand.
AGAAATTCTTCTATATTATTAAATTTAACATGTAGAAAATTATCAGATTTTAGATGGTATAAAGACATTTTTATAACTAAAGTAACAACTAGACTTTATTGTAGAGAAGCTTATTGGAAAGAAAGATTTATTGCAGGATTACCTAAGTTATTTGCTGAAAGAATAAGAAATAAATTATCAAATCTTTATAATGAAATAATTCCATATAAAGAATTAACATATGGAGAAATCTTTCAACAATTTATACCTTGATTAAAATCTGAATTAATACAATCTTGATTAAGAGTACAATGGTTTGTCTGAGATAACGGTTCTGGTGATATGATAATTTGAAATTGTAAAGTTTTTGAACATTTGGATGTGGATAATATGAGTGAAGGTTTTTTCTTCATAAAACTTCGTCTGCTTGATGAGTGTGTTTCTTCTTTCTTTTATAGCAATTTCTTCCGGTCTTTTTCTCTTTGATTACCGGCTAATGTCAGTCAATCTTTTTCCCTTTTGATATAAGTGGGTGAGTTGTCTTCAATAATTCTTCTTTTTAGCTAGTGGGTGAGCATTCTTCTTTTTAGCTAGTGGATGAGTTGTCTTCAATAATTCTTCGTTCTTGCTGTCTTCAATAATTCTTCTTGTCTTCTTTTAATAAGACGTCATTGCTTACGTCTAATGTCTTCTAGAAATATGCTTGTTAAAATTCTTACATAGCTGTCTTTTTACATCTATCTATATTACATTATTCTTGATGAATCTTACATATTTAAAAAATTCTCATCTTCATATGGGTCTTGTGAATCTTGGAATAAATTTTCACTAGGGGTTGGAGACCCTCTAATTTTATTTATAAATATTTCTAATAATTCTTCATTGTCTGAACAATCTTTAATTCTTTGTGCAATCTCTTTATTCGTCATTGATAATCCTGAAGTAGATGAACCTGGAGAGACTCTTGTAGTTCTTGTAATAAGACTAGCTAAAAATTCTCTTGATAAGAAATCTGGTAAAAAATTACCTTCTCCCTTTGTTTTACCTAGATTACCTTCTCCCCCACCTCCATTAAATCAAACTCAAAATAGATTTATTTCTCTGTCTCTATATCCACCATCAAACAGTACCTTAACAAGACCTACTTATTCAGCATTAGCCATCTACAAGGAATACCACAGGATCTAAACAGATTACCTACCCCAGCCTCACCATCAAATATCCCAGATCTCCCTCAACTATTCCAGAATTCTACATTAATCCAAATAAACAGACTATTAAAATCCTAGAATCAGTAGAAGAACAAAAGCTTAGTCAAGGATTTCTAAAAAATCCTAGAAATTCAAGTAGACGAACAAAATGCTTTAGTCAAGGATTGTTTCAATTCCTTGATGGGGGAATATTTGTTTTTCTGCAAGGAGCCATTTCTATTTTTTTTGACAATGATTACCAAAAAACAACTTTTATCCCTATATATTGGGTCTTGTAACTTTGGGGTTCCTGTGGTCTGTGCGGGGTTTATCCGGAAAATTAGGTTTTCCAATAGTCCCTAGACTTTTTTTTTCCCGGATCCTCTCCCTGTGGTTTCGAACCGTATCGGGTTTGGTCCCTTGACCAATATTTCCGTTAGTTTGACCGTTAATTGCTTGTTTAATTGGTGGAAATGACATAAATACCGTCGTAAGTGTTTGGAAATGGTCCCTGTGGTTTGTTGTGTTTCGAAAATGGTCCCTCTGATCGTTAATTATTTTTTTTTTTTAATTTTTAAATTTTTTACACGTTTCTTTTATGTTTTAATATAACGAAAAGTTTTTAAAAAATTATGTAAAAATTTAATGAAAATTTTTGGTAAATTTTTTTTCGAAATTTGTTTTTTTTTTAAGTTTTCGAGAAATTTTCTTTGCGAAATTTTTTTTTTCGTTTTTTAAAAAAAAATTGTAGGGACTTTCTAAAAATTTTTTGTTAAAAATACAACGAAAAGTTTTTAAAAAATTGTGTAAAAAATTAATGAAAAATTCTCGGTAAATTTTTTTTCGAAATTTGTTTTTTTTTTAACTTTTCTAGAAAATAAAGGCTGAAATTTTCTTTTCATATTTTTTTTAAATTTGTAGGGATTTTCTAAAAAAATTTTGTTAAAAATATAACGAAAAGTTTTTAAAAAATTATGCAAAAATTTAATGAAAAATTTCCGTTAAATTTTTTTTCGAAATTTGTTTTTTTTAACTTTTCCCGAGTAAAATAAAGGCTGAAAATTTCTTTTCACACGATTTTTTTTTTTTCTTTTTAAAAAAATAAAATTTTATGTCTTTCGAAAAAATTACGATCATTTTATGTTCAAGACAAAAAATTTACCGAAAATTTTAAAAATTCTAACTAAATTTGTAAAACTTTGAAAACTAATTATATATTTAAAATTTTTTGTGGAATATTGGTTTTGTAATTCCTCTAATTCAAAATTGTATTTTTGAATAATTTGTAATCAAAAAAAAAATTAACACACATAATAATAAAAAGTAAAAAAAAAATAAGGTGGGGGGGGGGGGGACTAAATTTGTGATATCGGACAGAAACCCACAGAGTGGGACATACTTTAAAGTTATATGAGGTTTTAATGAGAAACATTTGAAAGTTTCCACCAATTAAACAAGCAATTAACGGTCAAACTAACGGAAATGTTGGTCAAGGGACCAAACCCGATATGGGTCGAAACCACAGGGAGAGGATCCGGGAAAAAAAAAGTCTAGGGACTATTTTCGTTAAACCCGACAGACCACAGGGACCATTTATGCAATTAACTCTTTGTAAAATGACATATACTTTGTGTGCTAAAAAGATTAATTTATATGGTCAAAATATGATTTGATAAATATATAGTATAATGGAAGGTACGTCCGTGACACGATACAAAGAAAATAAGTGTGTAGACATGGTGGTTATGATACACATGACTACATGAGATGATATTTGAATTTATGTGTTCAAATTTTTACCTTTCGAGTTTGAAGTTAAGTTTAAGATTGATCATGAGTTAGAAATGGTATAGTAAGATTTAGAGGTATAATATTACTATTAATTTAGTAAGTTTATGTGTGTTAAGATAAAAGAAGAAACTTAATTTCTTTTACATGTGCGGGTTAGTCATATGTTATTGCTTTGTTTTGTCGATATTTTATATATGTATAAAAGTGACTTACTTCACGGTATAATTGTGTTTTATTTTTTTTACAGTTTTATAACAAGATTTTTTTTTCTACATTAAAACAACATTACAAAGTTAACTATGATTAACTTTTTGAAAGAAAAAAAAGAGTGTTGACACATATAATTATGTACAACTAATAGCAACGTCGTCACTGGGAACAATTGTTAAAAGTGTGACTCATTTTTTTGTTAAACCTTATTTTTGAAAGAGTCATTTAACCTTACTTTAACTCAACTTAGAAATCAAATTATTTTATAACTATTTAGCTAAACAGTACGCGACCCGTTTCAATTAGATGCACCCTCATACTTACACATCAATATTTCACAAAAACATTACGCATTCAACAATTAGACACAACTTGTGTGCAACGCACGGGTCTGAATGACTCGGGAATACAAATAGTTGTACCCTCAAAGTCGACCTCATTAAATAGATAATATATTTTCATTTGATTCCAAAGAGATGACATTATGCAACTTTATCTTGTCACCTAACAAAAAAGGTTAATGGAATCATAAGACCACAATTTCGTCCACAACAAAAAGAATCAACAACACATGAGATGTTCCTATTCTTTCAAAGATGGGTTCCAGACCTACTGATTTAATTTGAGCCACTGTTTGTGCTATGTTTGTCAAGTGCTCGCGCTTGCACATATGTTTCCCTAAACGCTACCACAATTATCCATTTAACCTTTTTTGGCAAAATTATTTCCCCTAAGCGAAAAGCTTCGTAGGTGACTCGTAGAAGTTTTGGGGCGGGGTGGGTTGGAGATGTTGTGCCCCGCTCCCTGCCCCCCGAAAATTATCCGTTAATGCCCCGAAACCCGCCCCATAACCCGATAAGCATGCCTCACCCGCCACAAAATCTTCAGGTTTTGGATTTCCCCATCGGTTTCGGGGTTTTTTGCGATCCCTAGGTATTCCATTTCTAGAAATTCCGTTAGATGGTAAATAGTGACAAACAATTGCTCCTTTTGAACAAAAGGCAGATGTGAATTTTTTTTTTTTGGTGAAAAGGTGAACAATATATTAACAATAATCAACAATACATTGAGCTAAGCTACCAGCTGGATTAGACATGCTTACATCGAACAAGTAGCAGCTTTTATTCAGGAAACAATGAAAAACATACAACTGATCAGTAAAAAATTTTAGGAAAAAGTTAGAATGCGTTCGAATTTATAATGATGGAGTGCTTAAAGTTTTTGGGAGGAATAGATGCATTATGGTGAAAGAGGACAAAAGTACACATTATCTGTTTTTAGCAGGTAGCATCTCTTGAAGTGATATGCAATGAGATACAGCCCATTATATTTCGTACTCTGCTTTTAAAGATTCTGGTTCATCTTTTGGTGTCAAAAACATAGACGCCTTAGAAGAACAAGTTCCTTGGTTGAAGAATCCAATTTTTCGTTTTGCAATCACTGAAGATAACTATGTCTTTTTAATAGTGTTAAGATGATTTTTACTCTATTTTTACTCTAAATGATATCGTATAATTTTGGATTCTTGGTAATGCTTATTTGGTTTCCTCTTATAATTTGGGTTTAAATGGTTTAAATTTTAAAAGTTAAAAAAAATAAATTATAATGATAACTTTTTTGAATTTGGGTGTGTTTCTTTCGGTCATATACATGACTATTTCGTCCAAAACCTATTTAGTCGACGGACACCCACAACCTCCTCACAATAAGCCGACCGACTATGTTGGTCCTAAAATTCGTGTGATATCTAATAATATTATCACAAGACGCATTTGACATACTAATAACACTATTTATACTTTTCAACGTTTATAACTCTTATTAGAAATAAATCTATGATTTACAAATGAACACGAGATTGTTGCGGAACACTATCTCGATCGAAAAACAAATAAAAACTCTCATTTTTTTTGGAACGGCAATTTGTGGCTACATGGCCCCTAGCTCAGAAGGCGTAGCGAGCCCACACAACCAGGTTTGGTCCAGCCCAGAAGGCAATGGCACCCTTCCCTTTACACACGCGGGAGGAAACCCCTATCGCCCTAGACAAGACTCGAACATGAGACCTTGCCTAGGAGGGTAAAACCTCCATACCATTGGACCAAATAAAAACTCTCATTGATTAAAGCTTTGCTTATGATCTCAAAAATTATTATGGCAAAACTTTAATATAACAAGGTCCTTATCAGCAACATTCATCAAAATAGTAGGCATCTTAAGGGCATACTAGTCATTTTAACATAATTCAAATAGGCAAATCTTCCAAATTCTATAATCCGATTCATTTGCATGAATATTTATCGGCATCTAAACATGCATCGGTTTTCTTTGTGCTAAAATACTGGAAGAATGAATAACAAAAAAAATGGATGACTCAATAGGTATGCATCTTAATTAGTTCTTGCTAATCAATTTTACAAGTATGCATCGATGTTTTGTGTATGCATTCTTGATAATCGATTTTACGTGTATGCATCTTAATTACTATTTTTTTGGTTTGCATATTGTTTATTTTTCTTATTTTTTTTCGATTCAGAGGAAAGAATGAGCCAACGATTGAATAAGAAAGGAAAAAGTGAAGCAATTACTATGGTTTCTAAAGATTTACAATATGCGGAGCATGAAAAGAGAAAGCTTACTAAAATAAAATGTTCGAATTTATAAACTACTACGTATATGTTTGTGATACATTAATTACGATGCAATCTCATATGAAACAACTTGATGCGAGAAATCGATTATCGCTCTATAACTGATTTACTATATCTTGATGAATGACTCGAACCATGGGTTGATTGCGGATGATGATGATGATTTCATGATACCAACTAAGAATACGTTCATATCAGATCTCTCATTTTTACAATCCGTTACTGTTGCACCAATATTCTCGAAACCACCGTACATCTCTTTCATTAGCTCAAACACCCTAACAGACCCATATTAATATTTGAAATCGGGTGAGTAAGAACCTTTTAGGAGAATGTTAGTTTGCGACAACTCCTAAGGAACTGTAAATTCTCCTTGTCCACAAGGTAGTGGTTGTGACGTTGCACAAACTTGTCTACAACATATTAATTCCCGTTAATCAGCTTAATCACAAGCTTAGCTTGACATCCAATGCGACAAGACGATCTCCTTAGTCGTTGCTTCTTTTCATTGTTAGGATTCCTTTCCTTAACAATCGATTTTCGTGCTTTCCGCCCACAGTAGAAATACTTAGTTTTTGCTTTCTTTAGCCCACGAAACCTGATCTCATTATGTTGTCCACCTCTCTTGATTTCAAACCTACCTTTTTTGGCATATTCCTTATATACACTTGATATTTATGCTGAATGTATTCAATAATTGTACCTTGGACAGGTTTATCTTCGACATCGAGTGTTGGACTCCTATAATGTCTGCAGCCAAAATACAAAGAAGACTGCAAACTTTTGGTTTGGGCAACAACATATAATTACTTGATGCATAGACGGATTATTATTACAAACACCCAAACCAAAAAGTATACGATTGCATAATATATCATGTTCATGCACACATTATAAAGTGCCCAAGGCCATATAGTTAATAATATAACAACACTTCTGGGTTTGAAGGACTATATTAGTACAAAGTTTAATATTCGAAAAAAACAATATCCATAATTGGTGATAAACAATTAATGCATACACACATAGAGGTACGATGAAACACAATAATGTAAATTAAATCTGAAGATGCAAAAAATTATGTAAATGCATGAACTTGATTCATCCTTAGTAGTGGGTTCATCTGAAGAAGTTTCGTCCATTGAAACTAGTGCAATACCCGTGCGTTGCCCGGGTATAACGATTCAATGAAATAGAAAAAAACTTACCAAAGGTTTCGTACAAAGTTAGAAAACTAATAAAAATTTGTCAACCTTGTCATCCTCATACTCTTGGCAGTTGCTAAAAAAAATGTTTCGCACAAAGGAAGAAGTTTCGTCCATTGAAATATCTTCAATAGCATCTTCCTTTTCAGAAATATTAACAGCATGGGCTGCAAGTTCTCCTCATTGGACATTGTTAGGTTTTTTGAAGGAAGAAAATGCATAAAAATTTAGGCTTAAAGAATGCTAATGAAATGATACGTGATTTTAAGGATGTTGATGAAATAATAAGAATGTCATTGTTAGGTTTTTTGAAGGAAGAAAATGCAAAAAAATTAGGTTTAAAGAATGCTAATGAAATGATACGTAATTTTAAGGATGTTGATGAAATAATAAGAATGTTATCTGATTGCTAGAATAATGAAAGTTGAATATTTCAATCTCATATTCAAAAAAAAAAAAATTTCCATCTCAATCTTTGTTTTCTTGACTGGTGTTGCTATGATATGTAATTCCAAATTTACCCTTACAACCTTAAAAAAAAGTTGGACATGTGTCCAGCTAGTGTGGTTGTTAGTATAAAAAGTGTGACGAGTTATGAGTTAGGCTTAGATCACTTGTTGGTCTGAACCTCCAAGCTCTTTTCGAATTGGGTCTTGTACTAAACAAAGTGATGGATGGTGATTCCCTGCACAAATGGTAGAAAACCGTTAACCTTACCGTGGGGACGGACCCCACGATTGGACTCCGGGAGTCTACGAGTAAGTTATTCATGTCTGTTAGAGAATATATGGGTGTTTAAAATGCGTGACTTTTGTCAGATATTTATGTCACATTATGGTGTGTCAGAGGACTCCTTATTTTTAAGGGAGCTCTATAAGTTTAGGTTTCACTAGCTATTTCGCTCTCTTGTAGATGTTAGTGGCCATCAGTGGGGACCCTTGTGGGGCAAGGTCCAGTCGTAAGCGTGGTTTTACGGACAAGATCACCTTCCGAAATGCATTGGGAATTTATTTTGTTTGTGTGCACGTCTTGAAACATCCGGAAACATCCGGGCCACAGCCAGCTTGTCTCTAGGCTTAGTGGCTGCTCGTATGTTTTCTTGTGTTAGGCCTGGGCCCAAATGTGTATAGTACAAACTCAGCCCAATAAGCATGCTATTCGTGCTATACGTCATCAAGTCTCCTAGTCTAGTTTATTTGTTTGTGTGCTGCACTGCCTGTCGTACGTAACAAATGTTACTAGACTAAGGTTCCGTGACACTCCTACTTTCTCCGCGGCTATTTACTTCTTTCGCGACCATTTTCTTTTCTGTGACGTTTCATTATACCCGTTAGGTGAGACGTGTGAGACGTGGACTCTTCTTGGCCTTTCGTCTTCTGACTGATTTGACTGTGTGGCCCACTTGCCTAACTGTCATCACCATTTTTTTACTTTCAATCTTATCCGTTAATTGGGACGTGGTAGACGCGTGTACTTATCTGGGATTAACTTGAATTAAATATACCATGGGTATAAATATCTGACTAAGTTTTCACTGTTTCCTTTTCCTTTTCTCATACTTCAATCGTCATTGTTAAAAATTCTTCAAGCTTTTTAACTGTTTCTTCTGCTTCGTGCCTTATTTCGAAGAACTTTAGACTTTCAGGTTAGGCCTTGATCCTTGCTTATTTTTTAACATGACCAGTATTACGGATATTAAGTCTGTTCTTACTCAGAAAGGTTTTGATACTTTCTGTCAAACTTTTCATATTCCTAATGACGTTCATCCGCAATTGCCTAGTCCTAATCAAACAATACATGAAATGCCCACAGGAAAGATATGTGTATATACTAGGTTCTTTGAGTATGCCAACTTCAGACTACCTCTCTCCACTTTTCTTATTAACGTGCTAAGATATTATCATATCAATCTATCCCAACTCTC
>BQNB010098145.1:0-25225 GCA_026074375.1 Tanacetum coccineum
AAAGGCATAGTTAATTATATGATCCGAAAATGCACCACAAAATTAGACAGTGAATGTATTTTGACAAAGACCAAAGGGATCGGAAAAAAGTCAAAAATCGTTTATAGACCATGGTAACTCTTGCAAAGAATCAGTGTATCCTCAGGACATATATATATATATTGAAAAAAAAGGTATAAAATATATATATTTTATGCCTTTTTTTTCAATATATATATATTGGTTAATTGCTAACAACAAACTAGAAACATCTATGTGCAGCCTTGAATTTTCAGATGCCAAGTATATTCTAGTAGTCGTGGTGTAATATTTAGTACATGACAAAAATGTTGATATACACCACCACTCAATTGTTTTTCCTCCCCTCAAATATATAAAATGTTAAGCAGACTTAATGATATGCTTAACGATGCTCTAGTGTTACATGAAAAATAAGCTAAGACTATACAATGACATGAAGTGCGTGTACTAATTAATTAAGTTTGTCAGAAATAAAATCTTACGAAAATATTTTGCGATTTGTTGGGAAATTGTTGGAACTGAGAAGAAGGTATTCGATCCTTCCAACGTCTCCATTTCGTCCAATTATGTTACTTCCATACCCGAATGGGTTTGGAGGACAATATGTATCTTTCTTGGACTGGTTCATGTTAAAGAACGCAATGGCTTCATTTTCTAATTCTGAAACGAGCCATATCGGAACACTATGGTTTATGACCTTAAAAAAGCCATAATCTTGACAAGCATCGACTATGATTTTCTTAGCTTCGTGAGGACACGAGAGGTCGACTACTGGTATATCTATACCAGAGTTGGCGATGCGTGGCTTTACGAGAGGGTTTTTATGGGATTGTGATAGCATCGCCATGTTGGTGGTTTGGTGGTTATAGAAAGGGGAACAAACTACCTATTTATACATGTTTTACGGAGCAGGATAGAGTCAATCATTTGAGCATTTACATACGTCATAGGCACATATGCATATGTACGTGTGTACGTGTGTTTTCAAAACGAGGGGCTTTCAGTTCTAAAACATAAAAACAAAGTAACAAACTATTCAGTTGTTAGAGCATCCGCGAAGTCTTTCCATAACTTGATGCATTTACTACATACACTTTTCAATCGATTTTGTTATAAAAAGTCATGTTTGTAAACCTGCTCTCGAATGCTAAAAAAAAATAAAAAAAATCAAAAGTGTCAAGTCATTGCGAGAAGAAGTATTTAGCAATGAGTGTTTGAATATAAAATCAATAAACAATAGTGTGTCTTTGGTCATATCATATATACTACATATATATAATGGATGAAAACATTTTCCTCCATTAAATATTTTAAACTTTCAATTTCAAACATATAAAATTAAAAGTATAGGGTACAATCCAATTAAACACATACAACTAAATAAACATAATATACAACCAAACTAAAACACCTCCTTATTCGAAAATACAATAATATTTTTACAATGTATAATTTAAAAAGCTATAACATAATCCAAAGTATAAACTAATTAAACATACTAATTCATGTTATTTTTAAAACACCTTAAAATGAAAATTAAATGTTATTATACACATTGTACAAACTAAAATGATGGTGCATATAGTTCTAAAAACCGGACCGGACCAACGGGTCAACCGGGAACCGGAGTCCCCATCGGTTCGGCTAGCCAATAAAAGCCGTCCGAACACGAACCGAAGAAGACCCGTCGAAACCGATAAAAACGGGTGAATCGGGCCTCACCGAAATCAAATTCTTTTTATTTCTTTGGTTAATCATCACAGGGTACCATCCGTCGCGACGCGCGAGTACCCTACTTGTTCTTTTCAATGCAAAAAGTCATATTAATGACTTGATGAAATAGTGTCAAATCTTTTGAAAAGCGCCCATTGCGGATACTCTTAGCTGGGGACGATATATTATCATAATTCATATATATTTGACAATGTTTTAGGTCAGTATTAAGTTAAAAAAATATCGGCTATCAAAATTTAGCAAGAAGAGAATATCGTTACTTATAAGAGTTTTGGGTGTCACGGCTCGCCATGATCCCTTTTGGGTGCAACATCATGTTAACTCATCAAAACACTTTTTTACACTCGCACATCCAAAAATCTCATCCCTCATAACTCAGGTCAAAACAACCTTTTTAAAACCCACCATTTTATTTAAAACATCCATTTTAAACACATTTTTTTTATTTTTTGATCGACCATTGCAGAAATCGTCTCTTAGCTCAAGCAAAGGAATGACAAATAGTTTGACGCATGGGGTTGGCGGTGTCATCGCTTGGGTTTGGCTTGGGGCCATGTCGGATGGCCTGTGTGCTCAAGCCATGGTACATAGCACTCTTGCATGCGTCAAACTTTTTATGTAACATTTCTCATTTTCGTGTCATTGTACGACATTTATTATCCGTCACTATTTATTTTAGTCCGATACGCGTTTACTTTTAATAATTACTTTTAAGTTTAATTGCGTAGACTAGAAATAATCAATTAATGTAACGCTCATCAAATAAATTAAGGGTTGCATCAGCCAAGTAATATATAATTATTAAAAAGATAATTATGTACTTTGCGTATTTTATTTTTATTGGTCACGTAAAAATGTTATGTTTCGCAATAAAATATATTTGAACATACCCCGGAAATACCTAGACTTACCTAGACTCAAACCAATACCTACTTTTAAAACCTTAACACAAAATTAAATCAATTCTTGTGTTAAAAACCCACTAGAGCCGAATTATGGAACAAGTATAACTAGAAATCCTTAAATCTTACACTAAGTACAATGTACATCCAAGTCTAATTAAGATTTGTACAACATGTCTCTAGTTAGCTAGTACATATGGGTTAGAGATCACTTTGGATCCTTCATTCCCTATGAAAACCCACGGCATACATATGTACACACAAATCACCTAGAAATCTTCCATGATATTGCTAAGTACATGTACAACCTCCCATTAATTAATGTTAGTCCTAAATGTCCCCTACTAATCTATTACACAATGGTTAATAACCATATGCTTCTCTTTTCCTTTGTATAACCGGCTAAACACAAGACACACACACAAATCATAAGATTTCAAGTATCAAAGCATATCTTGTACATATATCTTGTAATTAAGAATAGTACCTTGTGGTTTTAACAAAACTATGTGTGACTAACCAAAACTACAAAACCACTAGTAGATAGGGCACGGTTTGGTTGGTTTTAGGACTAGGAATATGTAACTAGATATTTTGCCTATAAATACTCATGTATACTTACCACTTTACACTTTTGAAAACTCACATACACCCTAAACACTCTCAAACAACTACACGCATATTTATTTCTTGTGTTCGAGCTTCAAACCGCAAACAAACACCTCCCTTCATCTCATTCGAACCCACAAACATTTCTAGTTGTCATACAAGTTTATAAAAAAGTTTACACTAGTTAGGGTTGGGTATTTACAAAGCTTTGAAGCTTAGGGTTTGGTTATTGATCGTGTTTTACACACGTGGGTCGCCACATTGCTCGCATACACACATGTTCAAAAAGCTAGGACCCTTGTAAGTGTCTTAGCCTACGTTCATATTCAAGTTTCATGTTTGCTTCATGTGTCATAAGGCACGGTTATTATGTGTTAACAAGCTAAACATGGGTCGTGCCTAGCATGACACAACCCATGTCCACGTCTTACAATATACAACATATATAGACTTGTGTGGTGAACCAAAAGCCATAAGGCACGTAATAAAGATCTTGTGTATAAACATGAATGTTTAATTATGACATGCATACGTAAAATATTTAACCGAGAGGTTTGATAACTTGTTTGGAAGCGGAAACACTTTCATGTCACGTATCATAATACTTAACAACTCGTCTTGCTCAATAAAGGATGTGTACACTATAGTATATGCGAACTAGGGTTGTGGGGATATGTCGAAATAAGTTAGCAGAAGTTAGTACTGCTAGCAGGGTTAGTACTGCTAGCAGAAGTTAGTACTGCTAAGCAGGGTTAGTACTGCTAGCAGAAGTTAGTACTGCTAGCAGAGTTAAACTGCTAGCATATTGTTAATACTGCTAGTGTATTAATAATACTGTTTTTGACATCCCTAAACTTTCTTGTGTCCAACACGAGCTCAAACAAACTCTAACGAATTTGTAACTCACTAATGGGTTGTATGATACAAGCTAAATTAGAAGTTAATACTGCCAGGCTTAAGAAGTTAGTACTGTTAGTAGAAGTTAGTACTGCTAGCAGGGTTAGTACTGTTAGCAGAAGTTAGTACTGCCAGCAGAGTTAGTACTGCTAGCATATTGTTAATACTGCTAGTATATAATAATACTGTTTTTGACATTCCTGAACTTGAGTAACTGTTTGAAACTCATAAGAACCAAAAATGTAATTTTTGTAAAATAGAGAGACTAAACGTATCAATATGGAAACTCAGGAGTGTAAACGGTAAATATTCTATTTTAAACTATAAGGATTGTTTTTGCCAATAATGAAAACCTAAGGGTATTTTATATAATTAAGTGATTTAAATAAACACTTATGGTATCGGACTAGTCGCGATATAATACGGATACTTATATAACTAAAGTCACGCGAATGATAAATAGGTGTATTTATTATTAATACTTAAACACCTTGTAAACTTAAAAGTATATAGTCGTACACCTTCCAAAGAGCAAACGAGGAAAATGAATACAATAAACGTATACACCACCACACAAGTGATAACCGTATATATAAACTTGAAATTGTTATAGTTTATACATTGAGTCGTTAGCCTAAATATGTAGACTAAGACTTGACCGTATTTGTGTGATCCACTACCTGTTTGGATATATAATATCAATCAGAGGACTATCTTCTAAGGTGAGTTCATAGCCCCATGTTTTACTGTTATTTAAATGATTTACATCTTTGGGGTGAGAACATGCTTGTTTAACAAATTGGACGCAAATGTACATTTTATACCATGATTACGTGTTTGCGTGAGTTACCATAACCTATTATGTCCATGATCATGAACTGTTAATTGTATAGATGTGATTGGGAATTACATTATGTAGGCGCGAATGTTATGAATAGATCTATTAGGGATTGACAATCCCCGTTCGGGTGACTAGCTATCACTGGGAACGAACGCATACCATGTCGAATTAAGGATGTTGTGGGGTTAGCACATCATTCACGGACACTTGTTGGCAAATATAATTGCATTCATATATGTCGAGCTTTAGTGTCATGAGCTTAGGAAAACGTAATTACTTTTTATGATGTTTGCATTTGTTGCTTAATCATACACTTGGAAATCTTGCGGTCCTACCATTGATTTACATAAACCTATGAATTCACCAACTTTATGTTGACGTTTTAAGCATGTTTTTCAGGTCAATAAGGCACGAGGTGCGATGATACATTGGAAGTCAATAATTGAAGAGTCAACACTTAAGATTTGGGGTCTTATTACATTTTGAGGATAATTGTTATAAACTGGAATCTTTATTTATATTGTTGAACAATTTGAAGCCATGGGCTTATGTAACACACAAGTATTTTGTTAATCCAACGTATCTTTTTCAAACGACACGTTTAGTAGTCGTTCTCAGATCTTGTGCTATTCATCCGTAAATGTAACGCCCTCGGATATTCAACATTCCGCTACGTACTCAGATTTGAGGGTGTTACATTTTATACATACTAGCACGATACTCGTGCGTTGCAGTGGCGGATACCCTGTAATTAAAACTCATATATGACGTATATTACGAGTATAATTTATACGTGTTTTCATCAAATTAAACAATACATATGACGAAAATTTTAGGTTAAAATAACTTTAGGCAATGGCAAAATATTTCATATAATATACATGTGCGGTATTGCGGTAATATAGAGTATGTGGTGAGTTATATACCTATATTATGGAGAAAGTATGTCAAAGTGGTTGATAATTGTTTATATTTAATAGACAATGTGGTTAACTTAATTATAATTTATACTTCAAAAAAGTTGCACCTCTCAGTCACAAAATATGATATTTTATTTTTGAATGTTTTCACTAAATCGAATTTTAAAAAGTATTTGTATCATTTTAAAAAATAAATTTTCAGATATGCATCTTATGAAGTTAATTTTTATATATATTTTCATTATTATCAACAATATTTTATATTATATTTGTCTAACGTATGTGTGAAGTATAAGTAACCAAGTGTTGATAAATGCAAGAAAAGCTTTAATTGTTGATCCTTAAATTTGGATAAAACTGGGGTTGGCGAAAGCTTCTTCAACTTAGAGATAGGGTTCGTCCTTATATGTGGTTCAAGATTGGGAATGGTGAGGCTACCTCAACCTGGTTTGATTATTGGTGTGACCATTGTCCGTTGTCCAGGTTTCTATCTCCTAGGGAAATATCGAACGCTGGGTATAATACGTGCTCTAAGGTTTCGGATGTGATGGTTCATAATGCATGGAATTGGCCTAGTTCATGGCTTATTAAAGCCCCTGAATTATGGCTCGTTCCAACTCCTTCTATCCAGATGGACACAAGTGATGTTTACAATGGCGTGATTCGAACGAATCCATTTCAGATTTTTCAGTTAAGAAGGTGTGGGAGGCTATAAGGCCTCGTGGTGAAGAGGTTGATTGGTACCGTATGGTGTGGTTCTTCCATTGTGTTCCTAGACATGCCTTCCTTCTATGGCTTGTGATGCATAATAGTTTGAAAACTCAGGACAGATTGAAGCAATGGGATGTCGGTATTAACACCGACTTGAACTTGCTTCGATGCTCTCTTTGTGACTTGCAAGCGGACTTACGAGAACATCTATTTTTTAAATGCTCCTATTCTACGCAGGTATGGGCTACTGTGAGACGCTTAGCTAGCATGGATAATGTGCCCCCGGTGCTTCAAAATATTATGTTGTATCTTCAGCCGATGGCCCACAAAAGGATCGCTAAAAGCATCATTGGTAAGATTCTTTTAGCTGCTGCCATTTACTTCATTTGGATTGAACGAAACAATCGTTTATTCAAGGATATTAAGAAGAATCCGGAGGAGTTATGTGATATGATCATGATTACTGTTCGGTTAAAGCTTACTACGCTCAGGTTTAAAAACACTAATAGTGTTCTACTGCTAGACCTACCAGAGGTCGGGGGATAGATTATGGGTTTGTCAGCACGGTAGATGCTGAGGAGAGACGACAGGGGATTAGAGATGTTGGGTACTAGTAATTAGGGTTACTTGGGGTAGATCCTAGCGAGGCAGTGCATCGAGATAGCACCGATGACCTTTAAGAGAGTTCATACTAGGTCACCGAGCGTGCTGAGCTCCTGGCATGATTACACAGGACTTGTTATGCTTTACTAGAGGTTGCTCAGGATAGTAGGTCTCGTATATCACAGCCGAGTTCGATATGGACTGCAGCGGGAATCGATTACATTATGGGGGATAGGATGACTCTTAGGTAGATAGTTATGGATGGTGGAGGATGGAGGCCTTCTATGCTTCCGAGAGGCTTGGGCTCACTCGATAAAGATTGAGTCAGGGACACACAAATAAGGAGCTTTCAGACCCACCTTGATCATCGTGTTGCTATTCATACGAGTCCTATCTCCAGGCACATAGACGCAGCTACAGCTGCAGGTACTCTCATTCTGACACACAACTCAGGTACATGAGACTCACACTTTCAGATGCAGCAGGCCGAGTTAGCAGCGCTTTGAGAGACTGACCGTAGACGTCAGGCACAGATGGTAAAGACTCTCCAAGTCATTAGAGACATGAGACGAGAGATGAACGACATGCAGGCTGAGTTGTTATCACTGTGAGAGCAGCAGAGGAGAGCTAGACAGCCAGGACCAGAGGCTAGGATTCCAGATCACCAGGATGCTTCTGGGGATGCCGACAGTCACATCTAGTGATTTATGTTATTTTATCTTGCTAGGTCATTATACAGGCATGTTAAGTATTAGGGGTTTTCCCCGCTAACATAGCCTTAGATCTTTTGTATTGTATTATGTGTACTCAGGCAACTATTTCATGTAAAATTTTCAAAGTTATGAATGAAATGGATGTGGTATGTTGTACTATATACCTCTCTTGTGTTAATATATCATCTATACATTATTATATTCTGTCATATAACCCCATGTTTTGTCTTTTGTGATCTAGACAAATCATGGAACCTACGACCAGAAGAGGACCAAATACCCCTGTTAACAACACTAACCCAAACAACATGACTCCAGAATCCATCCAAGCAATGATTGACCAAGCTCTTTTGTGAAACTCCACCAATGGAGATGGAAGCCACAGTTCACACGGGGATAACCGAAGGAACGTGCAAAACCGCTGTTGCTTCTTATGATCTTTCGCGCCTTGTTTTTTACGCTGACTTCATGAATGTCACTTTGAACTTCAAGGGGACTGAAGGCGTGGTCGCTTTGACTCGATGGATTGAGAAGATAGAGTCAGTTTTCAATATCAGTGGTTGTGCTATTGAGAATCAAGTAAAGTTTGCCACCTACACTCTGTTAGGTACTACTTTGACTTGGTGGAATGGTCAGATAAGAACCTTAGGTCATGAGGCATATGCAATGACTTGGGAAGTGCTCAAGAAAAAGATGACAGACAAGTATTGTCCGCAGGGTGAAATCAAGAAATTAGAAATTAAGTTGTGGAACCCTAAAGGGTACCCAAGGGGACACGATGTTCCTGCACCACTGAACGATTCCAAGAACTAACCCTGATATATACCAAGTTTGTTGCCAACGAAACTGAGAATGTTGACAAGTACATCAGTGGACTTCCTGACAACATTTATGGGAACGTCAAGTCTGTCAGATCCAAGATGTTGGATGAGACTATTGAGTTGACCAATGACTTGATGGATCAGAAACTCCGCACCTACGCAGAAAGGCAGTCTGACAACAAAAGGAAGGCTGATGATTCATCCAGAAACAACCATGGTCGCCAGCAACATCCCTACAAGAGGCAGAATGTCGCCAAGGTCTACAATATGGGGACAGGCGAAAGTAAGCCTTATGGGGGATCCTTGCCCAAATGCACCAAGTGCCACCTTCACCACAATGGCCCGTGCACCCAGAAATGCCACAAATGAAACAAAGTAGGGCATTTTGCTCGCGATTGTAAGAGTACTGGTAATACAAATGTTGCTAATACTCAGAAAGGCAATGGAGCAGCTCCCAAAGGAAATGGTTGTTTTGAGTGTGGAGCACCAGGGAAATTTCAAGGAGATTGTCCTAAGTTGGAACAGGGACTATGGAGAAATAGGAATGCACAAGGTTGGGTTTATGCAGTTGGGAATGCATAAAAGAGGGGAAATGCACCGGGAAACCCCAATGCCAATGTCGTCACGGGTTCGTTTCCTCTAATTAAACCCACTTTGGGGCCCATCTGCTTTTTCGACTACTGGTTGCCGACAGGAAGCTTATATCCACTGCTTTAGTTTCCTTGATACATCGCCCCAACCTCCATTAGAAAAAATTTTATGTTGTCGAATTAGCTGATGGGAATTAGTCAGGGATAGACACTATTATACGAGGTTGCCCTTAAATTTTCTTGACATCCGTTCACATAGATCTAATGCCCGTAGAACTGGGTAGTTTCAGATGTCATTATCGGAATGGGATCTGGTTAAGAAGATTGTCACGCAGTGATCGTGTGCGATTGAGAAACTTGTTCAAGTTCATAGGGATATGAAACTTTGGGACTGTGTGTGCAACGAAAGTAGCAACGGGAGAGTATCTTGGTATGACAGTTATTCATGTTAAAAGCTCAAGATTATCATGGCAAAGGATGCCCAGGGTCATTCTTGGCGAGATATCCGCCAAAAGAGGAGGACAAGTCAGAAGGAAAACAAATAAAGGACGTGCCAATCGTCCGAGATTTTCTAAATATTTTCCTGAGGATTTGCCAGGTCTTCTCTGGCCTCGACCAGTGAATTCCCAAATAGACTCTTAATTCTAGGAGCCGGCACAAGTAGCTTTCGAGCACGTATCGATTCGGTCCATCGAATGAAGGGTATTATGGAACAATTACCAAGAGCTTTTCGACAAGGATATAGGCTTAGTTCCTCACCTTGGGGAGCCCCGGTCTTGTTTGTCAAAAAGAAGGATGGGTCATTCAGGATGTGCATCGACTACCGTGAATTAAAAAAAACTGGCAGTGAAGAATCGTTATCCACTCCCGAGGATCGACGGTTTATTTGATCAACTCCAGGGATCCAGTATTTATTCGAAGATAGATCTGAAATCAGGATATCACCAGCTTAGAGTGCGAGAGCAAGACATTCCAAAGACGGCATTTCGAACTCGGTATGGCCATTACGAGTTCCAGGTTATGCCATTCGGACTGACAAACGCACCTGCGGTATTCATGGACCTCATGAACCAAGTGTGCAAGCCTTACTTAGATAAGTTTGTAATTGTCTTTATTGATGACATACTGATTTATTCAAAGAACGAGAAGGAACACGAAGAACATCTTAAGGCAATTTTGGAATTGCTTAAGAAGGAGCAGTTGTATGCTAAGTTTTCAAAATGTGAATTTTGGATCCCGAAGGTACAATTTCTCAGACACGTCATAGATAGCAGAGGCATACATGTGGATCCAACCAAGATAGAATCTATCAAAGATTGGGCATCTCCTAAGACACCAATAGAGATCCGCCAATTTTTAGGTCTTGCTGGTTACTATCGAAGGTTCTTCGAAGGATTTTCGAAGATTGCTAAGTCAATGACGAAACTTACTCAGAAAGGAATCAAGTTCGACTGGGGTGAAAAGGAAGAGAACGCTTTTCAGTTAATAAAGCAAAAGTTGTGCAGTGCACAAATTCTGGCTTTACCTGAAGGAAGCGAAGACTTTGTGGTCTACTGTGATTCGTCACATAAGGGTTTAGGTGCTGTATTAATGCAGAGAGAGAAGGTGATTGCTTATGCTTCTGGATAACTAAAAGTTCACGAGAAGAACTACACCACTCATGATTTAGAACTTGGATCGGTGGTATTTGCTCTAAAAATATGAAGACACTATCTTTACGAAACCAGATGCACCGTGTTCACCGACCATAAAAGCCTACAACACATTCTCGATCAGAAGGAGCTTAACATAAGGCAGCGCCATTGGCTAGAATTGCTAAGTGATTACGATTGCGACATTCGTTATCACACGAGGAAGGCCAACGTAGTGGCCGATGCGTTGAGCCGTAAGGAACGGATTGAGCCATTGAAGGTTCGAGCCTTAGTTATGACAATTAGCTTGGATCTTCCCAAACGAATACTAGAAGCTCAGATCGAAGCCAAGAAACCAGAGAATCTCATGAATGAAGACGTAGGCGGGATAATCAGAAGGGATATACCCAAGGAAAGATTGGAACCACGTGCCGATGGAACTTTATGTTTACACAGCAGGAGTTGGTTGCCATGCTATGGAGACTTAAGATCCGTGATTATGCACGAATCCCCCCAAGTCAATTACTCTATCCCATCCGATTCGGAAAAAGATGTTATCAAGACATGAAAAGCTCTATATTGGTTGGCCCCAATATGTAGGGCAGAACAGCGCCACGATGTTGCAAAATGCCTGACGTGTGCAAGGGTCAAGGCCGAACATCAAAGGCCGTCAGGATTGCTAGTACAACCTGAGATACCCGAATGGAAGTGGGATAACATCACGATGGATTTTATCACCAAGCTTCCTAAGTCGTCGCAAGGTTTTGACACCATCTGGGTGATTGTGTATCGACTTACAAAATCTGCTCACTTCTTGCCAATAAGGGAGA
This sequence comes from Tanacetum coccineum, assembly GCA_026074375.1. Lineage (NCBI taxonomy): Eukaryota > Viridiplantae > Streptophyta > Magnoliopsida > Asterales > Asteraceae > Tanacetum > Tanacetum coccineum. The sequence goes on from BQNB010098145.1 coordinate 11,824, forward strand.
ATGATCCATTAGATAAGTTGGCAAGGTTGTACCTGAACAGGATAATGGCAAGACACGGGATACCTGCCTCAATTATCTGTGATCATGATGGAAGATTAACTTAGAATTTCTGGAGATCATTTCAGAAAGCTTTGGGTACCGATATTAGTATGAGCACTGCGTATCATCCAGAAACTAACGGCCAGAGCGAGAGAACCATTCAAACTCTCGAGGACATGCTACGTGCTTGCGTGATCGATTTTGGTAAGGGCTGGATTAAACATTTGCCATTAGCCGAGTTTTCATACAATAACAATTATCATGCTAGCATAAAGGCCGCCCCTTATGAGGCACTGTATGGTTGAAAATGTCGATCACCGGTGTGCTAGGCCGAGGTTGGGGAAGCCCAACTGACTGGTCCGGAATTGATCCAAGAAACAACGGAAAAGATCATCCTGATCAGAAAAAGAAGCAAGCAGCTCAGGATCGACAAAAGAGCTACGCCGATCGGAAATGAAAGCCGATGGAGTTCGAGGTTGGGGACAGAGTTATCCTTAAGGTATCGCCTTAGAAAAGGGTCGTACGGTTTGGTAAGCGAGGCAAGCTGAACCCGAGATATGTCAGACCTTTCAAGGTGTTAGCAAAAGTTGGGAAAGTTGCCTACAGGCTGGAACTTCCTCAAGAGTTGAGCAGAGTTCACCATACTTTCCATGTGTTAATCTTGAAGAAAATGTTAGCCGAGGAACCATTAGTCATGCCTGTTTAGAAGTAGAATTATGTTGACGATATGCTCCAGTTTGTAAGAAAGAAGCCCGTTCAAATTATGGAACGGTGAAGATTCTAAACGATTGAAGCGAAGCCGGATACCTTGGTTAAAGGTTCGCTCGGAACTCTAGGTGGGGCCTGAGTTCACTGGGAAACATGGAAGATTCGTTCAAACAAAAATACCCACAACTCTTCACAAACCGGGCTTCGTCATCCACTACAAGGTCTTAAGCTTTGAGGACAAAGCTCTTTTAACGGGTGGAGAAAGTAACATTTCTCAATTTCAGGTCATTTTATGACTCCTACTGTAACACCCTAAATTACACAAATCCAAAAATGGGTCGCAGCGGAAATGTGTCTGGGGGCGTTACTTCATAATACAACAGCACTAGATACAAGAGAACGACCTCTAAATGTGTCGTTTGAAAAGTAATCTTGTTGATTTTCTTGAAATTGATATAAGATTTGTCCCATAATTGCATCACAATGAAAAGCTTGAAAGCAACACAACGAGATTTGATCATTTGTATGTAAGTAGTAATCCATGAATGAAATCTTGTCAATTTAGACTCCAATGCACATCAAGTAAGCCAAGCATCTAATTCACTTGAGAAAAACGTGCTTAAAAGTGTCAACATAAAGTTGGTGAGTTCATAAGTTTTTGTAAGTACAAATGTTGAACCAAAGTTCTGTAAAGTATGTATGACTGTTTCAATCCTTAAATGTTCTTCCAAAATGTATGTATGATTTTTAGAAATCAAAGAGTTGTAAAGTATGCATGACCATTTCAATCCCCAAATAGTCACAAAAATGTACGTATGAAAATTGAACCGCAATTGTCCAAAGTATGTATTGCCACTTTATTCAAGGCAACGCAAATATTCAAGTGTGTAAAACAATGATTACAATTACTCTAAGTTCATGAAACTGCGACGTAGACTTGTATGTATGCCACTTTATTCAAGGTACAGTAAGAGTTCATATGTATGTGTTGTTGGCCCTGAAGACCCAACCAATCGTGTTCCGACATGTTATAACGTTCGTTACCGGTGATAGCTAGTCACCCGAACGGAGATTGTCAATCCCGAATAGATCTATTTTATAACATTCGCTCTCACCCTCTAAGTGATTACAGTTCATGCAACCTAAGCTAATCTGTAATCATTTCCAAAGTAAAGTATGTATAACCGACCAAAATTGAATTCAATTAATGTATCCCATAGCGAGCTATGTAAATGAGTATGTAAACCAATTTGTAATCAACCATGTAATTGCATTTGCAAACAAGCATGTTCTCACCCTAAAAATATATGTAAAATAAGTAAAACATGGGGCTATAAACTCACCTCGATGATGTGGAACAATTGGAAGAAATGCACATATTAAGCACAGCACAAACGAAAACCGGAACGCCTCGACCAAGAAGTTGCGATTTATCTTAACGGATATGACCCACTAGCCTAGGATAATGTATTTGGGTTTTTTGATGGATGAGTACATCAACGCGACACGTTGATAAAGATTTAGATTTTTAAGTTGTAATAGTTTGGTGGTTGGTTAAATAAAACGAATCGAAAAGTAACGCAAAGTATGTAATATATCCCGTATATATTACATATGAAAAATAAACAATTATATAACTCATACCGTGAATCATATAACAAATACAAATAATCCAAAGATTAATGTGAAGTATATAATACTTTGGAAGTATTATATAAGAAGTGTGAGTAAATAACCAAACCAAATATTTTGACACGTTTTCGGAAAATCACCAATTTAATTAATAACAGTTCACGTATAAAAGTAAACACACATTTTAACGTTACGAATCATGTAACCGATGTTTGTAAAGTTTTTACAAAAGTCATGATTTCACCTTATAGTCGGGAATTTATAAAATAATATTTTTTAATTTAGTATTTCGTTTCCTTGACGGTTTTAGCTAAAATAAACCCAGACCTTAACTTATTGTGCCTTAAAAAGCCAATAACATAAGCCTTAAATTTAATTGGGCCCAGACTCACTCTATTGGGCCCTAATACAAGCACAAAACCATTGGGGCCAATTACACAAACCAAGTCCCAATAACTTTTTACAAAACCTTAGGACTAGACTTGTCATTTTGAAGATAGGTTTTATAAAGAAAACTGGTTTAACTATAGATGACTGAAATTGCAAATTTCCCTAAAACTCCTTTTTACTTCTCTTTGTTATAAAAGTCAAGGACCATATTTGTCACTTCTAAACCAAGTTATAACATGCAAAAAGGGGCCAAGAATGAAATGAAATATAGAAAAAGAAGTATGAGGGTATGTTTTTGCCTCTTCCCATTTCTTTCCTTTAAAACGTGCACCACTTAAGTACTCTAATCAAGTGTACGCCAAACCCCCAGAAAATAACTCACCTCTCCCACGGTTTTAGCGCCAATACCAACATCCCTGTACAATCTCCCAGCTCATTTTCCCACCTCCCCATTACCTCTTATTACCCATGCTCAACGTGGACAATCACACAACCCCGAGACCACCTTTAATAGTTGAGATGGGTGTACAAGAACTCTAATGGAAGGCTTGGATTGCTGGGGTGAACTCTCTACTTCATAACAACACAGCCAAATACTTTTCAGCTGCTATAATAAGAGAAGATAGAAACAAGCGATAGGACCACACTCCATTTTTTTTACTTGTCTTTTTTTGTAAGTGTAATTTAAATTAGTTTTCTTTTAAAGCATTTTAATGTAATCCATCTTGTACTCTACAATTTTAGTAATATCAATTCGTATTTCAAGTTACCTTGTACTTCATTTGCAATTTTAAAGAAATTTCACTCAATAAGCTTTCAATAAGCTCTTTTGAGCTTATTTTTGCTAATAAGCCCAAATTTAGCTTAAATCCTGTTTTTAGTCAATCATTTGCTCAATTTCATCATTTACATTAGAACCCCTTTAATGGTGAGATGGTGTACAAGAACCAATGGAAGGCTAGGATTGCTGGGGGAACTCTCTACTCTCATAACAAACACAAGCCAAAGACTTTTCAGCTGCTATAAGAGAGAAGAAAGCAAGCCGAAGACAACACACCACTTTTACTATGTTTTTTTTAGTGTAATTTAAATTCAGTCTTTCTTTCAAGCATTTTTATGTAATTCAGCTTTACTTATAAGTTTTTGTTGTAAATTTTCTGTTTTTAATAAAAAAGGTTTAAATTTCATTTAGCTTAATTCAAATTTTCTGTTTTATCTTATGCTTAAATCCTGTTTACTTAGCTTAGTTAGTTTATAAGTTTGTTAGTTTTAAGGCTGGTTTAGTTTAAAGTAAAGTTAGAATTCACTTTTCTAAAATTCTGTCATAGTAGTAGTTTAAGCTTAGTAGAGAAACTAGCTTATTTTCATAAATAAGCTAGGCTTCTTATAGCTTAAGCAGCTTTATTAAGTCATTTTTAGTAAGAGTAGATATTAGGTTCAGGCTGTTTTAGTTCTAAATTCACTTTAAGCTTACTTTAGTTTTGAGAAAATTTCATAAAGGTGTGTTTGGATTTAGCTATATTTGACTCAAAAAGTCAAATATAGTTAGTCAAATCTGTCCTATTAGTTGAGTTAGGTTATATAACAAGTATTCAAGCAAGTTTTAGAAGTTAGGTTTTAGAATTCAAAAGTTTGGAGTTCAAAATCTTTTGCCTGCACCAGGGCATATCACAGCTGTAAGAGGTTTAGTTTTTAGGATCTTAAAGAGCATTTTAGAGTTTAAGGTTGTGTTGTGCTCCTTTAGAATCATTTAGTGAAAGATTTAGGCCTCAAAGTATAGCTTGACTTTGAGTAGATTGCACATTGCACCAGCAACCAAGTGCATCAGCAAAGCATACTTCATATCAGCATAGTTTTTTGGCATTTTTCACTTTGAAGTTTCTAATTTTCTTGAGAAGTTTTATAAATCCTTTTATCTAGGTTGATTAGAGTAAGCTAGGTTAGCTTATTTCCAAATTTACAGCTTATAAAGTTTGATAATAGGCTTGTTAGCTTATAAGTAAAAAGCTCAAAAACAGTTCACTTAGACTTTGCTCTTTTTCAGCTTCATTTTCTTTTTAAATTTGTTCAACACAGGCTAATATTAGTTTAGAATCCCTTAATACACATCTTAATCTAGAATAAGCCTCTTTTAGTTTTAATTTTCATCAAGAATTAAGCTCATAATAAGCCAAAATCTAAAAAGCTTAAAAAACAAGCACTTTCTGTGACAGCAACTTAGATGCTTATTTTGTAGCTTATTCTTTGGTTAAAAGTCCAAAGTGTCTTTATTAAAGTTGTTAAGAATAAGCTGTTTTACAAGTTTGTAGTTTTGAGTTTTTGCTAATTCTTAATTTTTCAATAAGCTAAATAAGCTGAACTCGTAGGGTCTGTTCTGTCATTGTCTAATAGTTTAGGGTTAGTTGTTTTAACTGTAGTGTAAATTTTCCAAAGTTCGCCCGCCTACCCTGTTCTTTCTTTAATTGCAATATCTACCCTGTCTTTCTATTATAATAAATAGTTTTATAATTTTTGAATTTTTAGTTTATTAATTAGGGTTTTAATTAAAATTTTTGAATTAGCAATTAGGGTTCCAATTAGCCAATAGAAATTGGGCTTTTTGTTCCATAATTTTTTCTGCACCTTTGTAGTTTCTAAAAACCATTTTTCTATATTTTTCTCATTAAATTTGTATTTTCTAGAAATTTAAAGAGACTTTAGTTGATTACTTTTTCTATAAAAATCATAAAAAATTAGAAAAATAGTTGAAAAATTAAAATCCTTTTTTGCATTAATTTTCAATTTAAAATCCTATATTTGAAAAATAAAAGAAAAATTTTAGTGTTTAATTTGAGAAAAAAGTTTATTTTTGGTAATTAACTTAATCTTAAAAAATCAGAATAAATTCAAAAATTAAAAAAAATATTTTTCTTTTTAAATAAAATTTTCCTTTGTCATTTATGTCTAGGCAAAATATAAGATTTAGTATAGTTTAATTTTTCTTAAATTTCATCTTAGACCCCGTTTTACCGAGTAACGTTTTTAACTTTTTTCGTTTTACATTCAAACGACCTCCGTTTTAGTTCTAGTTTTCTTTATTTTTCAAATTAAGTTAATTAGAATTTAATTTTGATTTTTAATTTAATTTAGCATTTATTTTCTTAATTTTTAGTATTTAGGGTTCCCGATACCTGATTCTGTTCCCCGTATTTTAGTATAGATTTAATTTTAGGATTTCCCTATAACTAATTTTGTTTCCCGTAGTTTTTAAGATCCCCATTTCCTATATCTGTTTCCCTAGATTAAATTAGGTTTTAAGTTGTTAATTTTTAGTTGTAACTATATCAGTGTTTATCCATCATAACGAAATATTCTTCTTCCCATCATTCAATTTCTCATCAAACCAGGATTACTTTCAATTGCAGCCTCGTTGGGACATACGACCCGGGAATATCTCTTCCGGAATCTTTTTATAATTGATTCTTTCTTGTGTATTTTATCCTTTTGTGGAATTTGACCTTTTGCCTTGGTCAAGGGCATTCGGTTAGGATCTGTATTAGGGTTGCTATATAAGTGTGTGCTATACCACGAATCAGTAAACATGTATGCAAACGAGTTGAAAATGAGCACGTAACGAGTTTAAATCAAACACGTAGTTAAATTTGTAACAAGCATGTTCTCACCCCAAAATATATTTAAAACATGTAAAACGTGGGGCTATGAACTCACCTTGATGTTGAAGAACGATTGATAGGTAGGCATCTAATTCACATTGATGATGAAGAATGATTGACAGATAGGCCTCTAATATGCACTATATACAACGGAAGACGAAGATGCCTGAACCCGTGAAATGCACTAACTTAACGGCTAAGTCCCCTAGCCTAGGATAATTGTGTTTGGGTTTCGCGAGTGAATGGTACATCAACGCGTCCACGTTGATGAAAAGATTATATTTAAAGGTGTAAACTTGGGTGGTTGGGATTTAAATAAATAATTGAGAAATGTACGCAAAGTGTGTACATAATATATCTTTATATATTACAATGAAAAAATAACCCCCTTATATAATTCTACCGTGAATTATATAATAAAGACAGACAATTCAAGGATTAATGTGAACGGTATAATACTTTGCAAGTATAAAAAGTGAGAGTAAATAATTAACCAATTATTTCGACACCTCATTTAATTATTAAGAAGTCCTTGTAGACACAAGTCTTTAAGTTATAAATTTAAAAACAACACGTCATTTGAAAACGTTTTACCATAGTTATGGTGTTAACTTCTAGGCTAAGAATTTTAATATAAAAAATTATATTATTTTATAAACTTATATTTCGTTTTCTCGACAGGTCGCGTCTAAAATGGTTATCTCAATATAAAAGTATAGTTTTTCGTTCATTGGTCGGGTTATTGTATAATACGAGTTAATGTATCTTTTAAAATATACTCTTGGTCCCCTTTATCGGTTTCTAAAATGATAGCAGTTTTAGTAAAACATTACTATATATAGAAATCTATAAAATTTTCGCCATGACCTTTCCGTTTATAAAACAATCCCAAGTCGAACGACTTTGTTGCAAATCCACTTTCCCAATTTAATTTTAATAGAATCTTTTAACAATCCAATGGTGTTTATTTATTTATCGTTTAATAAACATTGTTTCCATATTGTAACTTCGTTACGATCAATAGTATTTTATATTCGTCCCCAGTCTAATATAATGTATCCGAAAATAATAATTAGTCACATTTATTTAACCAATTAACCACCGGTCCGATTATAATATTTATATCAAATTTTTGTATATTTTTATTGGTTAGAGTTATATATATCAAACGAACCCTTGTTTTATATTACTAACCAAACGTCCCCTAATCTGCGTCACGCAAGCCAAAAACGAACCGCTTGGTGTCAATCCCTGCTAACCACCCAAACGCACCCTTATTGTATAAATAAACCAAACACGCCCTATGTTCTTTTCTACCAAGCCAAATGTCATTTTCTGCCAAACAAACACCCCCGTTTGGCAAAACTGGCCAAACCAATACACTCCCTAAGGGGTGCCCCAACCAAACGCCCCCTCGTAGGGCTGTTAACCGTCGAAACAAACACCCCCTTGGGCTGCCAACCGCGAAACCAAACACACCCGGCTGTGAACCACAACAACCCGACACAAACACCCCTCCCCCCCTGGCTGTTAATGATAGCCGAACCAACAACCACATCCCCTCCCCCTCCCGGCTGTGATCGCAGCCATCTAAACCCACGCCAGCCCCCCTCCTTCTCCCCATCGGGGGGGGGGTTCCTCCTTCCCACACCTTCCCCCCCCCCGTCCACCGTCCCCCCCCCTACGCAAGTTGATATAAAAACCAAACGGCATCCTTGCGTGTGAGACCGTACCCAACCCCATTCAATGGTGCCAGGACAGAATCCCTCGCACCCTTGGCTTCTATATAAGCAAAACCAAACGCCCCCTTTGTTTCTATAAACGAAACCAACGCGTCCTAACTCGGGTGCAAAACCAAAACAACACCCCTAATTGCTATAAACCCAAACGCGAAAAAGCCAAAGAAATAGAGTCTCTTTGGTTTGTTAACCCAACCTGACGCAGCCCCTTTCCGGGGCTGACCCGAATCCAAAAAAACCAACGAACACCCCTTTTTTCGGGATAATAAACCCAAAACGCAGTCCCTTTTGGGTGTTGTTTATAGCAATACCAACGCAACCCTAATGGTGGGTGGCCGCCACCCCACACGCACCCAAACAGTTGTGGTGCTGTCACCTCACCGAACGATAGCTACCCTTTGATGGTCCGTTTCCATAAGCCACCTAAAACAAACACTCATAGCTGCTGACCCGGACCCCACCACCACACGGCAACCCTTTCGAGGTGTTATAAACAAAACCAAAAGCACCCTTCTCGTTGATTATGAAAAAGCACACCTCACACCTAGGTGCGTGAAGAATGCGGTGGTGAGGAGTGATGGATGAGAAACCAGGAGAGGTGAAAGAGTGGCGGTGAGAGGTGTGGAGTTTTTGGCGCCATGAAGGGAAGTGACATAACTTTGGATAGATCGGACTCCGACGAGAATATTTTTGGGTTACCGGCAAAACTCCGCCGGAAAAGTTTTCGGCGGTGGTTGCCGGAGAAGGTGGGTGGCTGGCGCGCGGTGGGCGGCCGACATGGAGGTTGGGGAGAGAGATTAAAAAGAGTGTGTGTGGTTTATGTATATGAAGATGAAATTAAAATGATATATATTTGTATTTATATTTAAAAAGTTAATAAAAAATTGTGGCAAGTCTCCCAATAGCTTAGGGTCTATTTGTAATTTTCTACTTATTATAGTTTTGATAAAAACGTTCGGGACTCGTTTGAATGACTAACCGGATGATTCGAGGTCGCGAAACTCGCGTCATTGTTTTCATATCATTTTTTCCTTTCCGATAAAAACGAGTATTACATTTATAATATTTCATAATATTTATAACAATATAATAAATAACCTATCCTTCATTTTGTGAACCTGTTTGCGTCCGTCCGTAAATAATAATGAATTGAAGCTCGAGTATTCGCGTGTATCACAACAACGCTTTTCATTAAAATATTACTAATTTATTTAATATTTTTATTAATAAATACTGATAATAAAAAACAATTTTTAATTGTTTTTGTGTGGTTCCGCGGTGTAAATTGTTTCGTTTAATCTTTGCGTGCGGATATTATAGCCCTTTTCGGCTCGTTTGTTCAGGTCTCGGGCAAGAACTGAAAAGTTGTCAGAATGTCGTTTCACTACGAATTAATTTAGGTCGAGCCGTGAAAACGTGATTTAGATGGTCGTTCTTATAAGTCAAGCCAGATCCTAAAAGTCAACGATTGAAATCGTCATTTAAAAATTCGAAAATTCTCGGATGTTACAGTACCTACCCTTAAAGAAATCTCGTCCCGAGATTAAATCGGGTTATCCGCTAGTGGTGTCTAAGAATAAGAACTAAGATTTACTAAACCAGTTGAAACTAACGCTGATAACTTTATTCAGCAATGTCCGGTTGTTTTACGACACCTCTTAAAATACCTAAATTTCGGCTAGTTGACCAGGAATATCCAAATTCCATTAGAATAGGTATCTTAGGGAATCATCGGTTTTCAAGTTTATTGTTGGGTAATAATAAGTGCTTATTAGAAAGCCCTTAATAGTGAACACCACCAAAGGAAATGTGTATCCGTGGTTATGGCGTACGCAGAGTCTCGATTCTTAATGTTCGATTCATCCACAGCAAACGTGAATATGGATGTAAGTACCCAACTTACCTTGGCCGCACTTAATTAGTACATGACTTAAATTAGTATAATCTGTTGTCTGCAATGATAATAATCAACTGAATTCTATAAGCGACATATGCTGATCTTTGTTTAAGGTTGGTTTCATCAACTTAGTTGATAAAGTTTGTACGATCTGGACACTCCTAGGACCCACACAACAACCATAAACCGCGATAACTATAACTAATAACAACAAACAGGTGATGGGATGCAGAGGTGGAGAGACCCCCCAAGAAACAATATCCCCGAATAAAGTTTCAAAAATGAGCAGAGCTGCGCGGAAGACTATGCATAGACAGCGGATTGTGGTCTCAGTCGTTATTTGGATGAATCAGCTCCATTAGCTCAAGGGGGGGATCAAGTCTGTTATTCCACGAACAGTTTTTTAGATCGCAAGGATTTTGCAATCACAAAACAACACTTAAGAAAGAATAAGGTCTTCCAAAAAGAGGCTTTACGATTTCAGGGTGTGGCAAGACACTATTGTGCTTCCAAACCTTTTTAACGAATTCCGGTAGTTCATACACATCTCATATCGGATTCTATTAAGCCCACTCATTTATAATTCATTACTTACATAAAGGAGCGTCCTAATTTATGTAAGTAAGAAACGATAAACTTATGGTTCGGGGATTTACAATTTATTTATTTAAATGAAGAGGCGTCCCAATCCTTTCAAATAAATATATTATAAATCATCCTACTTAATAATTCCCGATGCAATACGCGTACCCACATAACTTTCAAGGTAATGGTGACATGACGATGCATGTGCTTTAATGAGTATGGGACGAGTGTTCCAAACTCGTCTTCGGAGACAGGGAGTAAAACTTACCCAAAAATATCGGCCTAGAGTTCAAGATTGAAATGAGTACCTTGGTTAGAGTAAACCAGGTAAAAGTCTCGATGAACCAGTCAACATAGCAATTATCATATAAATCCTCCTATTACAAGTCCCGCCTATACAAGACTTGTAATACTTAGATTTATACATAATCCCATGTAACCAAAAATTATAACGGTCTTCGTGTAATACAATATAGTATAAAGCTATGAAGAAAATTAATGTCCTTAGAGACCATTGTTTAACTTACAATGCCCGAGGACGAAATGAAACCATTGTGCAACTCACAATGTCTAAGAAGCAAGATGAGACCATCGTATAACTCACAATGTCTGACGAGTAGAATGAGACCATTGTATAACTCACAATGTCTGACGAGTAGAATGAGACCATTGTATAACTCACAATGTCTGACGAGTAGAATGAGACCATTGTATAACTCACAATGTCTGACGAGTAGAATGAGACCATTGTATAACTCACAATGTCTGACGAGTAGAATGAGACCATTGTATAACTCACAATGTCTGACGAGTAGAATGAGACCATTGTGCAATCCACAATGTCTTAAAAATATTCTGATATTTATATAATGATTCTTATATAAATAAGCGTACGATATACGCGAAAGGAATGCAAGCATATATATATATTATATATATGTATGCCACGTAAGCACTTAATGCAGCACGTAACGTAAGCACATAAGCAAGTAGCGTGTATGCACTTTGAAAATGTTTGTTGTGATGCAATGTTTGTGAAAACGACTATAGTCTAGGGTAAAATATGCAACCTAGTTCTCTATAGCCAGTGCTCTGATACCAATCTGTAACACCCCCAAAAATACAACAATGCAGCGGAATACCACATGGGGTGCTACTTCATAATACACAGCGCTAGATACAAGAGAACGACCTCTAAATGTGTCGTTTGTAAAACAATCTCGTTGATTTAATCAAAATCTTGAATTTAATATACATTTGTCCCATAATTGCATCACAATGAAAAGCTTGAATGTATAGACTCCAATGCACTTCAAGAAATCCGAGCATATAATTTCCCTGAGAAAAACATGCTTAAAAAGGTCAACATAAAGTTGGTGAGTTCATAGGTTTCTGTAAATACAAACGTTAGTTCCAATAAATGTATCTGCCCACTGTATCATTACAGTGTCATATAAAAACGTTTAATGACTACTGTCTCCCTACAGTATCATAAAATAATTGTGTGACCATTTAAATCCTTAAATGTCCTTCCAAAATGTATGTATGATTTTTAGAAATCAATTAGCTGTAAAATATGCAAGACCATTTCTATCCCCAAATAGTCCCAAAATGTACGTGTCAAAGTTGGATCACAAATATCCAAAATATGTATTGCCACTTTATTCAAGTGTGTATAAAACCATGATTACCATTACTTTAAGTTCATGAAACTAAGTCGCTAACATAAACAATGGCCATGTGCTTACAACGGATGTCCCCACCTGGACACCCTCAGCACTGAATTACTTGACGTGTGCCTACACCGGATGTCCCCACCCGGACACCCTCAGCATTGAATTACTTGTAACATACAACCGGATCTAATCCATATCATAAAATATAGCATGCGTTTACGTTTAAAAACTAAACCAGGTATTGTATCTCCTCGCGAGATATATAAATGAGTATGTAAACCAAACAGGTAATAAACCATGTGAACGCGTTTGTAAACATGTATGCAAACGAGTTGTAAATGAGCACGTAACGTGTTTAAATCGAACACGTAATTGAATTTGTAACAAGCATGTTCTCACCCCAAATATATAAAACATTTATCCAAAACGAGTAAAAGTGGGGCTATGAAACTCACATTGATGATGAAGAACGATTGAGAGATAGGCATCTAATATGCACAACACGAACGGAAGACGAAGCGGCTCGATCAAGAAGTTGCAACTAATCTTAACGGCTAAAATCCACTAGCCTAGGATAATATATTTGGGTTCCCCGATGAATAATCACATCAACGCGACCCGTTGATAAAGATTTAGATTTAACGTGTAATGGTTTGGTGATTGGTTAAATAAATAAATTGAAAATATACGCAAAGTGTGCAATATATATTCTTTATATATTACTTATGAAAATAACCCTTATATAATTTCTACCGCGACTTATATAACAAAGACAGACAACTCAAGGATTAATGTGAACTGTATATACTTTGCAAGTATTATATAAAAAGTGAGAGTAAATAATTAAACCAATTATTTCGACAACTCATTTAATTATTAAAAAGTCCTTGTAGACACACGTCTTTAAGTGATAAATTAAACACACGACGTTTGTAAAACTTTTACAATAGTTATGGTGTTACCTTCTAGCTGAAAATTATAAAATATAAAATAATATTTTATAAACTTATATTTCATTTCCTCGACAGGTCGCGTCTGAAATAGTTATCTCAATGTAAAAGTATAGTTTTTCGTTCGTTGTCC
>BQNB010098146.1:0-22848 GCA_026074375.1 Tanacetum coccineum
GGTTTTAAAATACTATGTATTCAATTTGGCTCGAACCAATTGGTAAGTATTTGATCCAAAGAGAATTAAGTTATCTAGGAAATTTTGATGGAGTCTCACAATTCCAATACTTATAGAATACCGCTTTATTATGGTATATCTAATGCGTTGAAACAAACTATATTCATATTGTTTTATTTCTGATAACTTTAATTGCTCTACCTCCAAAATCAATCAAGGTTAGAAATTTGCGTGTGTCATGAATACACTCAATATAGTTCCAACCTAAAAGGTATTCAAGACATTATCTATTTTATAGATTGGGTGAAATCCCATTATATCTTGATTAAAGTTTTAAAATTTGTTAATATCTTATGAAGCATATTATTAACAAGCTAGAGATGAGAACTTTAAAATGTGTTTTGTGTTTCCCAATTAAGAACAATTTATTGTTGCTTAAATACTTAGTATTTAAAGAAGTATCTCTTCTTACAAAAATAAGTAGGAGTATCTATAAATCTTAAAAATATTCAAGAACAAAATACATAACCTTCTGAATTCACTTGTTGATGTCATAATAAGGTTTAGCATGAGAATGTCAAACCAAAGTATAATGTAACTCTCATTCATAAATCCGTAAGGATGCCTCATCAATGGAGTGATATTTTTATATCAATGCTGAGGAATATAAGTTAGAGGGTCATAATAAACCTGCTAACTAATAAGATGAATTATCAAATCTTGAATCTGATAAATATCTTAGAACTATGAATGACAAGATGCAGTCCTTAAAAGATAATCAATGTTTTAAGCTTAATTGATCTTTGACCAAATAGTAAACGTGTGAGGTTAGAATGAGTTTCTTTTGAAGAAAGGCTCATAAGGACAAAATTGTATACTGGTCAAGGGCCCCCCTGGGGTGACAAAGTTTATTAATCTTACTCAAGCAAATTGACTATGATTTAATTTTTTTATCTACACGCATTAATTATAATAAAGAATAACTAATGTCATAATGTTTTTCTTGAATCAGAAATATGGAAAAATTAAGAATCATAACTCTTTCATAATGAATACCTTAACAGGACGATGTGTAATCAAAAGGGTTATAGCGATAATTGTAATATGAACAATTAAGTTTTATAATTTCCCTTTAATGATATACCTTTTCGGGACGGGTAATCAAAAGGTTATGAGTTTAAAATAATCTTTATAATGTATACAAGATAATAGAATTCAAGTGGGGATTGAATCATGCATCTAGGAGCTGAGATCTTATGTTTAACCATAATATGATTTATGATTAAATTAAGATAACTCCTGAGTACACCTAACATCAAGCGGGAGCACTATATTTTTCCTTAAAATTCATATGTTGTGTAACATATTGAAAGCATCATTCCATCAAAGCTAGATGTTAATCTTTGAGATTGGAATGAAACTTCACTTGGGAGTTTAAGGAATAAAACAAAAGACCTTGGAATAAATGTTTATTTAGATAAACGTATGCGGAAATAAAGTCCAACACAATGCAATATATCATTGAAGCAAGTCTTAAATGGTATATTTCACTTGATATAATTTGACATGGATGGAGACCTTGTGTTTATAACTAAGGATTCATCATGTATATATCTTATATTGCGTATGAGACTGGTTGTTACTTTTGCATGAGAGCAAGATGAGCTAACAACAACAGTATCTAATTGAGAGTATTTAGATAACAATATCTAATTGAGAGAATTTAGATGACTGTTAATACAAATGATTACGAATTATATAAGGCATAATGTTGTTTAACTGATGCTAGAGAATAATCAATTCTAGTTGAAGAAGGATTTCATCGTTTATGATAAATCTACTAACTAGATATGCTCAGCTAAGAGCATTGTTGCATTACACATTAAAGAATGAGAATACTTTACATTTTAAGAAACTGTAAAGATGACTGTCTGAGATAGGTATAGTTGTTGACACTTCAAATACCCCTATAAAAGGTATTATACCGTGTCCATACTATACTCTTGCAATAGTAATCCACATGAACATAAGACACTTTCTTATTATTCAAACTTTCACATATGTTACTATAAAACAAATATTCAGAAAGTTTGCTTAGATGACTATTTAGCTTTCTTATAAAGAAATAGTTGAGAATGTTGGAAACATTGGACTTCAACTTGCTAATTAGTTTCATTCATATCTGTTTTTAGTATTTGGATAATTGGGATTGTAAGAAAATTTTTACTTTCTGATGAATGAAGATACATGGTATTGTCCATTCATACTATAATAATTGTTATCCTAATAAATTTTTGCATGTTTTAATCCATGAAATGATTACTTATCATCTAATATGTCCATTGTACGTTACACAATATGGGAATATTGTTATGTAATGCAAATCAGATGTTGTATATTCCGTGAATATACGGATGTGTTCCCACCAAACTCATATGTATTCACAAGGGATGCATATTGGATATCCCAACCTTCGAATATTTACTTTTGGATCCTCGTCATGAGTAAATGTTGAAAATGGTTTAAAAGTCGTCTTTAGACTTGAGATGCAAGCAAGTTCTGCATGTGTGGATATCACTTTTTGATTATAAGTCAAACGCTATCCTGAATAAGGTAGTCATAAAGGCTATTTTTGGAAGTGATGTGAAGCAGCATCTACAATACTTGTAGTCAATAAAAAATTTGTTCCTCCAATTGCTTAAATTGCAGAAAGATACCATGGCGCCTCTCCATAATTAATCAGATAATTGCATGGCCGTGCCCAAAGGGTAATTCAAGATGATTCTTGATTACATTTGGTATATCTGAATTATTTCTATAACGAGAAACTAAATAGTTAAACTATATGGAATGAGTTATGATCCATATCCATGGTTTAACGGTATCTGAAACAAAAGGATGATGATTAAGCAAGAAATTAATTAACCATTAAATATGTGAGATGATTTTTGAAACTCGTATCTCGTAATATTCCTAATGTAAAAATAATTGTGTGGGTTGCTAGACTTTGCCAATTATAGGTATAAGTGTTAGGAAGCATACTCCCAACCCCAATGGGATCACGTTGGATTATGGTAGTCGGATAGCACGTATACGTTACGATATGTGAGCCTATTGGGGGCACACACGTAAGACACGAAGAGTACGTTTATTAAATACTTAATATATATTTATTTATTATTAAGGATTTAATATGCTTCACGTTGATAATTTAAATAACCGTTAGTTACCATTATATTTTATAACTAACTCAACGACTTTTTAAATAAGAACCGGAAGGACTAAAATTGACAAAACCCGAATCCTAAGGGAGCTCAAATATTGACCGGCCCTATGGGGAGTTCGAGATGGGTTAGGAGTCGATTTTAGTTAATAAGGAAAAGGGAGGTGATTTGTGATAATGATAAGAGGTCTCCTAATTTATCTAGGACTACGGTTGAGGTGCTATATAAACACCTCATACTCCTCCCATTCATTAACTCGTCCCATACAACACTCACGACATACAATTAAAAACCACATAAGAAAAGTTCTTTTGATTATTCCATTAGTCAAACTATTCGCCTGAATATCCAAATCCATAAAGGGATTATTTTTGTTTCATTCGACTGATGCAAGGCTAAGGAAAACAAGAATACTAATTCTTGTTTTGGTTTTCGTCTTTTCCTTCTCTTTTATAAAGCCATTCGAAAGTATACACATTAGAGTATTCGAATTGGTTTTCGGTTCGAGATACAAGAGTTGTTCGGTTCAAGTATATAATAGCATACACTTGGTGTTTGGAGCTCGTGAAGTTACGACTAGCATTGTTACTCTAACTTGTTTACATGTTGTGTGAGCAATCTAGAGGTGGAAATTTTTATCACACATTTCCAAGATCAAGATCGGCGTAAGTTTATTGGTTTTATCATTAAACAAAAGGTTATTAAATTACTTGTATAATTTATTTATGTGTTAATCTATGTGCCTTAACTAGATCCAATTCGCTGCGCACTCGTAGCTAAAACTGGTTAAGATGGGGCCTATTATATTAAATACCAACGTGGCATCACGAGTCAAACTTGTTTTGGCATTAGGATTACACTTTAATGAATTATAATTATGACTTGAATGTCACGCAAAAGATTTAATTCATATAACTTATATATGCTGCGCTTAATATTTTATTAATGTTTTCTTACAAAACAAATTAGGCAAATGATAGCAATTCCCTTAGCCATAATTAAATAAAATTTGTAGATCTAGATCTTGAAAACTTATGATTGCTAAACATAAAAGGAATAAAATTAAATTGTTAATTTAGTATATATGTTTCCTTTTATAAAGATCACACTATATATATAAAAGATCTTGATTTTATTTATGGTAACTAAAATCTTTTATTTTTGGAAACTAGATCTTTTACATATTTAGTCTGATTTTGTTTCGTTATCCGGCCATAAGACCTACTCAATCACTTTTGTGATGAATGGGGCGATCTAGGCACATTGATGAAAACCTAGTGAGGGTCTTATGGTTCTCCAATTGGGGAAGACTCGCTTGAGAACTCGGATTTTACATGTTTACTTGTTAATTTAATGTCATCTTATGTATTTGTCTTATGCATAATTTACTTGTTTACTCGTTTACATGCCTAAATTGTATGCAATATGGACTAATACTTAGTGAAAGATGATATTAAAACTAGTCTATTAATTACACGTTTAAATACTTGTTCATTGTGACCTATTATTTGTTTCGTGCAAAATTTGATTTTGAGAAAATTAATAAGACTCTAAACTATGAAACTTGATTTCAAGAATAATTAAAAACTGGACGTTATGGATCTATGGGAAGTACGGCTCATCCACTAGAATAAACTATAAGAGAAGTTTAAGGCGGGTCGTTTTTACGTAATTCCCTAAAGAAATAAGGTTTTTAATAAGCTTCGCGCTGACCTAATTCTCCGCTTCTTTGTGCGTTCGATTGGAGTTACCGTGAACCAATGTATCACTACAATGTCAACTATAAAGGTTTTTAAAATTAGTGCTACAAAGTTGTTTTGCATGCCTCTTTGTACACAAGATGAAAAAAAAAAAGAACGCAAAAAACCAGACATCAAACACAAGTCAACAATAGACCATAAAAAAAATAGATAAATGACAACACAAAAGCATCTACAGATAAGGCGAAAAAAATCTTTGTACAAACATACTTTTTTATCCGGTGAATAAATTACACCAACAAACATTGATCAGAAAGAGGGAGAACAAAAGCCTAACAACCGACAATTATACTTTTCACACATTATGAGCAACAATACCCCTTAGAAAATTTTAAGTCTATGCCAGCCAATCAAGAACACGTGCAATTGGTTTGACCGCTTTGGTCAGACCTTAGGGCCCTACCAACCCATGGTGAATTTCGTGCACTGGTCAGACCTCTGACGATTTTTGCGCGTTCTCGGCTTGGTCGACTTAATTTCGAGTAGCTTGTCCAGACCTTAGGACCGAGGATAAAAGATATCTAAACATGCACACTCTCTTAACATTATTACTAGATTACTAAGTTTTGACCAGTATCAAAAATTAAGAGTTTGCATTAAAAATAATTAACTACAGCCCGGTCGCTTACCTCTTGCCCCACTTGTTTACGCCCTGGTCAGACCTTTGGTAATAAGTGTGAGGTCAAGTTGGATCTTAGTCTTATTAGTAATTAATTGGGTAGTTAATTCTTTTAAGAATTTAATTATCGAAAATACTAAAATTAAACTTTCTATGTTATGATTAATTGTGTTATTGCAACATAATTCGTAAACGAAAGTTTATTTTCTTAAAAAGACAAACATAATCTCTTTTTCTGGTAAGAAGGGTGAGACTTACTCCTATCTCTTCTCCTTGCTTGACAAAACTAAGACATGATTACAACTGAAATTTTCTCATTATATTTAAACTCACTTACAATCTTTCATTGCCCTTTTTCGGTTATGAAATCATTGAAAGATAAAATATTTTGCGTAACTAGAGAACATTTTGTCTATAGATACCAAAATAATGACATCTTGCACTTGTCAAGACGATGTATGAGTTTTAATTATTAATAAGAGGAATTCTCAATAAACCGCAACGAGTAAAGAAAATTACTAGAATGTCTTCTTGGTATTTTTTTTTCTTGGACTCACTTCATTCCTTATAGTACTAAACACCCTTGTGGCTAGGCAGACTGATAAAGGAGGAATTACATGCTAAATGTTCAAGTTATGAAAGCATGGATGGCTAGTCCCTCATCTACATAAGTAGAACTTCATATACTATGTTCAATACCTAATTACATTGCTACTTGTAGGCATTCTAAGAGAGTAGGAAAGTAAATAAATCGCTATTTACTTTCTATTGGTGATGTAACACTTACAATGTTGACAAATCCAGTGGGAGGTTTGTGTTTTATTACTGAAAAGACATTCATGTAATGCTGTCAAATTCAATGGGAGCTGCAAGCTTTTTTTCCTTGTTAGTTGCTCATATTATTTCCAGCTTGTTTTGAAATAATTCATTACTTTCCGAATATGAACGACCATTGCTTAAAGGAAGATTCCATTTTATTTTAAAGATAACACGTTGCCTTTCTGATGTTGCTTTCTGAAATGTTATCTATAAAATAATAATCCACAATTCTTTATTAAACGTTATGGTTCGAAATCTACTTGTAACATCTATGACACTATCATATTGTTTATACAATTGAGCGCTTGTCGTATTGTTTGTTTTCCTTAGATAATGTTGTCCCGTACACAAGTGGGAGAAATCTTAAATGTGTGCAAGGAACAACATATAACAATATGATTATGGTTTCTCTTGACCTGCAAGGAGAGGGAAGCTAATCAATCTACTGAGGACTTAAACAACCAAGATGTTTGTGTCCCTATTACGAAACAAGTCAAAATATAACTATAAGCTACTTCAATATTTTGACTACTTGTTTTAGTCAATAGACTTATGGTTAAATTATATAATCATGATTTTGAAGTATGAAATTAACTTGAAATTACTATTGAACTCAAGAGTTTGCGTTCATGATTACTTTAGTTAGAATAATTATGTTTACTTGCTAAGACATAATTATAAAGTTCTTGAATTTAATCAATGACTCATAACATAGAGTAAGTAGTTGAATTGTTGTCTTCTTGTTAACACATTAACATGATGTACTTGAATTATTCGGAGACTTGTAACGTATAACTGGAAATGTTCTGTTTTCTTGAAACACATGAACATAGAGTTAACATAAGGTCCTTCAATTATTCAAAGACTTAATAATGTATAATTGACATGTTTTGTTTTCTTGTAAACACAAGAACATGGAATTCTTGAATTGTTTTGTCTTCTTGTGAACACGTGAGCATAGAGTTCTTGCTTAATTCAAGAATTATACATTATAGCATGCACTTGGTTTTAAAATACTGTGTATTCAATTTGGCAGGACCCAATTGACAAGTATTTGACCTAAAGAGAATTAAGTTATCTAATGGAATTTTGATGGAGTCTCACAATTCCAATACTCATAGAATACCACATTATTATGGTATGTATAATGTGTTGAAACAAACTATATTCATATAGTTTGATTTCTGATAACTTAAATGGCTCTACCTCAAAAATCGATCAAGGTTAGAATTTTGCGTGTGTCATAATACACTCAATATAGTTTTCCTAACCTAGAAGGTAATCAAGACATCATCTTTGGATTGAGATAAATCCCATTATGTTTTGATTAAAGTTCTAAAATTTGTTAAAATCTTATGAAGCATATTATTAACAAGCTAGAGATGAGAACTTGAAATGTGTTTTGTGTTTCCCAATTAAGAACAATCATTGTTGCTTAAATACTTAGTATTTAGAGAATTTTCTCTACTTACAAAAGTAAGTGGGAGTATATATAAATCTTGAAGATATTCAAGAACAAAATACATAACCCTTCTTAGAATCCACTTGCTAATGTCGCACTAAGGAATAACATGGAAATGTCGAACCAAAGTATATAAGAACTCACATTCATAAATACGCAAGGATGCCTCATCACTTGATTGATATCAATACTGAGGAATATAAATTAGAGAATCATTTCAAACCTGCTAATAGCTAAGATATATTATCACATCTTGAATCTGATAAAGGTCTTAGAATTATGAATGATAAGATGCAATTCATTAAAAGCATCAAGTTTTTGAGCTTGATTGATCTTTCCAAAGAGCTAAAACCTGATGAGGTTAGAATGTTTCTTTTGAAGAAAGGCTCATAAGGACAAAATTGTACACATATTAATGTCTGACTGATGATAAGAATTTTGATTCTTACTCAAGCATTGACAATGATAAATCCTCTTTTCTGCACGTATTAATTATATAAAGATATCTAATTGTCATACATGATTTCTTGAATCTTTAAAAGTCAAATTAAGGTTCATAACTCTTTCTTGGATGATTACCTTGATGAGGTCGATATGTAATCATAAAGGGTTATGAGTCTATATTTGAAATATGGCAATTAAGATTTAAGACTCTTTCCTTAGTGATTACATCTGCGAGGACGGTGTGTAATCAAAAGGGGTTAAAAGTCTATATAATCTTTATATAGTATACAAGATGAAAGAATCCAAGTATGGATTGAATCATGCATCTAGGAGCTGAGATCTTGAATTTAAATTACAATATGATTCTGATTAAATTAAGATGACTCCTGAGTACATCTGACATTGAGTGGGAGCACTATGTTGTTTTCTTAAATTCATATGTTGTATGACATATCGAAAGTATCATTCCACATAAGCTAGATATTATCCTTAAGGTTGGAATGAAACTTCACTTGGGAATTTAGGATGAAACAAACGACCTTGGAATAAATGTTTATTAAGTTAAACGTATGCGGAAATTAAGTCCAACACAAATGCAATATGTCATTGAAGCAAGTCTTAAATGATATATTTCACTTGAGATAATTTAGTACATGGATGGAAACCTTGTGTTTTTTAACTAAGGGTTCATCATGTATATATATTATATTGTGTATGTGACTGGTTGTTACTTTTGCACGATAGCAAGACGAGCTAACAACAACAGTATCTAATTGAGAGTGATTACATGACTGTTAAAACAAATGTTTACGAATTATATAAGGCATAATGTTGTTTGTGTACAACTGATGCTAGAGAATAATCAATTCTAGTTCAAGAAGGATTTCATCATTTATGATAAATCTGTTAACTAGATATGCTCACTTAAGAGCAGTATTGCATTACACATTAAAGAATGAGAATACTTTACATTTTAAGAAACTGTAAAGATGACTGTCTGAGATAGGTATGTTGTTAACTTCAAATACCCTATAAAAGGTACTATTACCTTGTCCATACTATGACTCTTGCAATAGTATGCACGTGAACAATAAGACACTCATCTTATTATTCAAATCTTTCACAATTATGTGAATTTGAAATAAAAAAAAGTATTCGAAAGTTACTCAATGAACTATTTATTTAGTTTTCTTGCAAAAGAAAAGTTGAGAATGTTGGAAACATTAGACTTCAACGTACTAAACTAGTCTCATGCATATCTGTTTTATTAGTATTTGGATAATTGGGATTGTAAGACAATATTTACTTTCTGATGAATAAAGATACTTGGTATTTGTTCTTCATTCATATAAAAATTGTTATCCTATATTTGCATGTTTAATCCATGAATGATTTCTTATCATTCTAAATATGTCCATTGTCGGTTAACAATATGGGAATATTGTTATGTAAGGCAAATATGAGTGTTGGTTATATTCTGTGAATATATGGATTTGTTCCCACCAAACTCATATGTATTCACAAGGGATGCATATTGGATACCCCAACTTTCGAGCATTTACTTTTGGATCCATGTCATGAGTAGAATGTCGAAAATGGTTTATAAAATTGTCCTTAGACTTGAGATGCAAGCAAGTTCTGTATGTGTGAATATCTCTCTGTGATTATAGCCAAACGCTGTCCTGAAACAAGGTAGTTATAAAAGCTATTTTTGGATGTAATGTGAAGCAGCATCCACAACACTTGTAGTCAACAAAGGATTTGTTCCTCCACTTGATATGTGCAGAAAGATACCATTGGGCCCTCTCCAGATTTAATCAGATAATTGTGTGGCCGCACCCAAAGGGTAATGCAAGATGATTCTTGATTACATTTGGTATATCTGAATTATTTCTATAACGAGAAACATAATGTTAAACTATATGGAATGACTTAGGATCCATATCCATGGTTTAACGGTATCTGTAACAAAGGGATGATTATAAAGCAAGAAATTTATAACCATTAAATAGCTGAGATGATTTTTGAAACTCTTATCTCATAATATTCCTAATGAAAAAATAATTGTGTGGGTTGCTAGACTTTGCCAATTATAGGTATAAGTGTTAGGTGCTACTCCAACTCCCAAGTGGGAGCTGTTGGGTTATGGTAGTCGGCTAGCACGTATACGTTACGAATATGTGAGCCTATTGGGGGCACACGCGTTAAGACACGAAGAGTACGTTTATTAAATACTTAATATACGTTTATTTGTTATTAAGGATTTAATATACTTCACGATAATTATTTAATGATTATTGGTTTAACCGTTAGACGTTATAAACTAATTAATATATTCGTTAAATAAAAACCGAAGGGACTAAAATTGACAAAACCCGAACCTTGTGGGTGTCACTTGTTGGCCGACCCATATAGCTTCTAGAAGGGGGTTTTGAGATAAATTTTAGAGACAAGGGATAAGTATTGTATTGTGATAAGAATTATGAGGGTATCCAATTTATATACAACTAGGGTTTGATGGCTATATAAATACCCTATCCCTCATTATAATTAGTCGTCCAATTCACACAAACACATACGACATACATTATCCTAAGTCTATCTCTGACACATTAATAACAACCCCTTTTCCTAATGTCACATTCAATCATGAAGTCATGTGTATGATATTTATATATAAAATACATACTGAATTACATGCATGTTACTTACCATGCTAAAAGCCATACGGTGGCAACTATAATGATTTTGTCTTGATGCATTAATAAGACAAATCGAGTATCGTGTTCGTGGTTCTCCTAGTTCGACAACTACACAACCAATATTAGGGTTTTCATGATTTTCGGTACTACTTACAAGGGTTGTTTGGTTTTCGGTTCAAGTTATAAAGCATACACCATCGGTGTTTGGAGCTCGTGAGGTTACGACTAGCATTGTTGCGTACTTGTTCGACGTGTTGTGTGAGCAACCGTAGAGGCGATTGTGTTAGTCGCTTTACTCGTTTTCTTGATCATTGGCTAAGAGGTACGTTGTTTCAATATACTTTTGTTTTACGTGTTAATTCATATGCTATTACTAGATCCTTCGGCTGCTACTGAGCTAATTGGTTTACCTAGATTACTAAATCCCTACATTGACAACTGCTTACGTTCTTACTGGTATATCTTATATTATGATATAAGAAGGAATGGGGAAAAAAAAATGTTTTTTCCAAAATCCATTTTATAAACTGCAAAACAAGTTTTTTAACGTTGTATTTGTTAAAACGTAGAAAAAGCACAAAATGTTTATCATTTTAGGACTTACACTTTCATGCAAATTAAGTACTTAAACTTAAAAGCTTGCTGACTTTGGAAACACTTGATGCTTATCGTTGCATTTTTAGTTTGTAACAAGACTACACATGCAAATATACAATGGTTCAAATTATCTAGAGAGAACTACAATTTTGGTCCACTATCTTTACCGGGTATAACACTTTTGGTCCATTTTTTTTAAAAATTTGCGGGTTTAAGCCAAAACCCGAGTATCTATTTCAATTTTGAGCCAAATCTAACAATTTCGTTAAATCTGGTCATTTACTCATTTTGTGGATATTTATTATTTAAAAAAATGGCATTAAGTCTATTCATGTTTTTAGTGTTTGGTAACACAAACACACACACACGATCACAACACAAACACATCACATCTTCACCCAATGAGAGGCATCGGGGGTGTGGTGCGGTCTCGCTCTAGGGGGTGAAAAAACTCAAATTAACATACACTTACGAACACTTTTCCAAATAAATTTAGGCAAAATTATGATATGTCGATGATGTGATCAGTTGGTGTAATCATGACCATCATGGACATCCACAAATCCTGGGAGGCGTTTTTTTGTGTATGTTCAAAGAGGTAAGTTTGACCTAATTTTTTAGGAATTAGATTGAGTAATTAGTTGACCTAATTTTTGAATGCATTATGATTAGGTACTAATTGGTGGATTATTGATTGGAATGAACCACCATATGTTTGATTCGTGCTGTTCAAAACATTCCTGGGTTACTAAGGAAATCAATCATCTACAACAAACACTATCAATTACAAGCTCCTAATGTTGACCAAATAGTTGATTATCAAGGAGAAAATGATGAAGCAGTTGCTGACCAAAACCATGTTGATTATCAAATGCAAGCTAGAAGGATGAAGTGGTTATTATTGTTTAGTTGGTTGTTTTTCTTGTATTATTTCCTTTTATAAACTGTAGTTTGATGTATGGATCGTGTATTGTAATTCTGCATTATGTTGTTAAAGACAATGATCATTTTTAATCTATTTATAATGTATGGTTTTATGTTCAATTTGTGTAAACTGTTTTTGCCAAACACTCTAAAGTTAGAACATGGTATTTTGCAGATACACAAATACCAAACAAAGTAATTTAGATCACAACAAGAACTTCATTTCATATTCAAAATTTATTGACCATTATGGTCAATTATAGGTTCCAGTTGTTAGTACATTAGACCATACAGACACAACCTAAACACAGACCTAAACCTAGACATAAAACATGAAACATAAGACATAAACCCTAAAACACAGACATAAACCTAAACCTTCCCTTTGCCCTTTCCTGTGATACCAGCACCCCTAATTCCCATTTTTTTCACCATGTCCATCCATGTAACCTTGTTCGGAAGTCCCAAAACAGCAATGGGACCAGGGCTTTTCACTTTCTTTTTTGGAACATAATCTGCATCTGCATGATAGTCAGCAACACTATCATATCCATACCACTCAAGGA
Organism: Tanacetum coccineum; assembly: GCA_026074375.1. NCBI lineage: Eukaryota > Viridiplantae > Streptophyta > Magnoliopsida > Asterales > Asteraceae > Tanacetum > Tanacetum coccineum. The sequence goes on from BQNB010098146.1 coordinate 13,118, forward strand.
TACTTTTTGGAACACTCCTAGGCCTATATATCTCTTTTGACCCACTTGGAGGCTTTGAGGATCCTTCATTCCCATTTTCCAAATAGCACAGCATTCACATGAATCACTTGAGCCCTAACAGCTCACTTGGTCCACTCAACAAAATTATTTCTGGTTTTTTTCCATTTTGTGATGACAGATTTTAGGTTTAGAAAGGTTTATTGGTAAAGAGTCCTGTGGTGAAAAGGGGGTTGGGTTTTATAAGGAAACCGAGGTGTTGTTGCATTTAATCCTAGTTACTTAAGACCCTCAACCACATTTACCTAACATATTTACTACACTGTAACATTTAGCTAACTTGTGACAACAAATGAAAAGGATGCATAACCAATGTGCATAACATAACTAGTCTGGAAACAAAATTACATAAACAAGTCTGGAAACAAAAGTACATAACATAAGTAGTTTTTGTGCATAACCAATGTGCATAACATAACTAGTCTGGAAACAAGACATAAACAACAGTCTGCAATCACAACAGCATTTCCATAAGCTTCACATCACTACTGCTTACCTTTGGCATTTGAACCATTCTTCTTTCTTGTTGCAGTAGACTTGGTGAATCTTGTGAAGACTTTTGAAGCTTGGCTTGAAGATGGTGGAGCTTGTGAATCTTGGCTTGAAGATGGTGGAGCTTGTGAAGCTTGGCTTGAAGCTTGTGAAGCTTGTGGTGGAGCATGTGAACCTTGATGTCTTTGACCCTTGCAGGATCTTTGGTTATGCCGTTGGCCACACTTTAGCATGTACTGCCTCCTTGCCCTACTTGAGCCTTGCCCTTTTGACCAAGTTATCATAGATTTCAGCTGCAGACTTTCTTCTCTTCTTTTTAGGTCTGCCTATTGGAGGTTTGTAATTAGGTGCAGTCAATGTATTGGGGTAATCTGATCAGGCCACATTCGGTCCATTAACTAGGATTGACTTTGAACCTATACATATCTACCCAAGTTTTCAACCAGTAACTCTCATGAACCCATGACTCAGGGATGCCAGGCTCTAAACCATTGTTTGCCATATTCCAAATGCTAGCAACTGCATGTTTGCAAGGCATGCCAGTGATTTCCCATTTCCTACAAGCACAACTCCTCAATCTTATGTTTACAACACATTTGTCTCCATATGGACCTGTTGTATCATACAAATCTCCTCCATTCCATATGACCTTATACTGGGCAGCATCTCTCTTAATGAGATTGAACAATTTTGTGGCATTAGGTGTTAGTGGCCCAGTACTCTTGTCAATTATCCCTTGAACAATGACTATCCTTTTTCATTAGATATTCCCTAATAAACTCTAAACAAGTAACAATGGGTTTGTCTCTGCCTTTTAAGAGTTGCCTATTTAACACTTCACACATATTATTCAATAGAACATCACAATGGGGTCTTCCTGCAATTCAAGGTTTATGTAACATTCAGGTATAATCCTAATAGTTTAACATGACAAAAAAAAGTTGTAAATATAGTTAACATACCAGAGAAGTGTGACCTAGCCAAAAAGTTATGTGGAAATCCTTAAAGCCAGTATACATTTCTAGATTAAGTTTCATGATCTCATCCATATTCTTTTCCAAACCGTCTGAACTGTTGTACAGTTGCACTTCTCCCAAGATGTCTTGTATTGTTCTCCCTCCATATGTAACTTCATGTTATCATAGAATGCTTTTAAGCAATAACTATGTTCAGCTGCTGGAATGTTTCTGCAATGCATGTATAAGCCCTACAAGAAAGGTTGTAAAGTAAAGCATAGCATAAGTAAAATTTCATTAAACTTGATATAGTCTTGAAGTTACATTAGCCTTCTGATATGAAGGTGAAGTGGGTTTCTAACAACTCCAAGTCATCTCCAAGACAGTCCAAGAACCAAAACCTTACTCCTTAGTCATCACCCTCCACCACGCAATATGCTAAAGGGTATATCCCATTATTTGATCTACCCCAACAGCAAGTCATATCTGTCCTGGATAAGGTCCTACAAGAAAACAACCCATCTAGTCCCAAGAGATCTCTTTTACACTAAACCCATTCTTCAAAGCACCATAAAACAAATATAAATCCTGTCCAGATTGCTAGTTTGACTTTCTACATCAAAACAATCTTTCCACATCAATCAAATAGTTGTTTTGTGGATTTTGTTCTTTCAATTCCAATGCATATTGTCTCAACTGTGCATACTGCTTCACCCAATCACAAAAGTTTTTCTTCTGCCATTTGTATTTGCCCTAAAAAACTTCATACAGAACAGACCTATATTCATATTTCCTTTGCAATTGGTCCCTTCAATGAAGCAATTTTGAACCCTAGAGATGGTTTATAGCTCTCTATTCTTTTGTAGAAAAGATGCAGTACACTTCCATAGATCTTGATTGCAGGCAAGTATGATAAGCATTAAAATTTTTTCCTCATCCCACCAAGTTTCAAGCCTACTTGACTTTGTACAGATCACAACCAGGGACACTTGATGCTTTATCTCCAACTTGACCCGTTTCTTTTTGGATTTTTTATTACACTTGACACTATCACCTTTGGGCTTATTTTCTAATGGGCCACTTTCTTTACAAACTGACCCACCATCATTAAAAACAGGAACTTTTCCTCTACACTCTGCTGTCATCCTTGTTTTATCATTCCTACTTAACCACAACTGTCTTCTTTGAGCCACAGCAATCTTGCTTACCATTTCCTTGATCAATGTTTTGTTAGCTAGACACTGACCAATATAGAAATTGTCACTGTACACTAGCCCATCTACAGGTCTATGTGCTTTTGCTAACTTCTTCAATGCTCTTTTTCTCTCACACTCAGGATCGTCTGACTCTGTTCCACTACCAAATTCTTCTAAGTCAACTTCCTCATAATCAAATGGTGGAGGGACTTGTTCTTTCTCAGTACATTCAGTCCATTCAACATTCTCATCTGTGTGCTTTCTAAAGTCATCCATGTCTACATCCACATCTCCAATAATGTCCTCATCCCCTATATCAAAGTCACTATCATCACTGTCCTCACTATCCCCACTATATTCACTAGAATCTGACCCATCATCATCTTCTATAACAATAGGTCTCTTACCTTTATTTGATCCACTAGGTCTTTTAACATTACTTGATCCACTACCTCTCTTACCATCATTTGATTCACTAAAGCTCTTACCAGCATTTGATTCACAAGGCCTCTTAGCAGGGTTTGATTCACTAGGTCCCTTAGCAGGATTTGATTCACTAGGTTTATTCTTACAAGTGTTGTTATCTGGATAACTAAACAAAGGGTCAAATTCATTGTCAACTAATTCAGGTTCACTAATTGGATGTTATAACAAACACCCTCCAATAACTTACACGTATAATCATTTGACACATTTCCATCACATCTTTATCACACGCCAAACTTTTGAGACCATTGTGTAGAGGCAACTTAGGTATTTTGTAATAAAGCATCAAATCAGTATGAATGTACCCTAAATCCTTTACCATTGTTTGCACTTCAATTGTAGAAAAAGTATCAGCATCAACATCATCGAACCAATTACTTCCTCCTAAGTAACCGCACATTTGGTGGGACAAGTCACTTGACCTCCATGGATTGAACTTAAGGGGAAAAGCTGTTGATGATTACCTGTAAAACACAAAAAAATATAAGTAAATAAGATTCGAAAATGAATTTCCAATTCAAATTTTATACACAAATTAGAGATAACTTACAATACTCTTTATATGAATCTAGTGTATGACCGTCTGGTCTCAATGACCAAGTAGCAGCCAACATTTGGGTTTCTTGTGACTTAGGTGTAGATTACTCAGGGAATTGAAAGGGTGGGGTGATTAGGGTTAGTGGTGGATTGATATTGAAAAAAGGTGTAAAATGTTATACCAAAAATGTGAGTAGGTATAGTAATTAAAGCGGGAAATAGTACCCTCACGCAAATGGCACGTGATAGTGTTAAACGACCAGATTTAACGAAATTGTTAGAATTTAACGAAATTGGTTAGATTGGCTCTAAAATTGAAAGGATACTCGGGTTTTGGCTTAAACCCCAAACTTTTTTAAAAAAATGACCAAGAAGTTTTATACCCGTAAAGATAATGGACCAAAAATTGTAGTTTTCTCAATTATCTATATAATCAAAAGCCATTCAAAACGACCATGTATTTGTCGTCCCCGCTACAGTGTTATAGTGTTTGGCCCATTGGGCTTTTTTTTCCTTTTTTTTTCACGTATTTAATATAGCAAAAAATCATCGTCACCCAAAGGAAAATATTACAAAAGTACTGATTTATTCAGATAAAAAAATACCCGCGACATGAGGCCCAACACATAAGCTCATATAAAAAAACAAACTATTAAACATGAGACCGAAAAAATCAACCCGCAAAAATAAAAAATAGAAAAAAATAAAAATAATTTTTTAACGCAAAAATAAACCCGCACTTTTAAACATGAGACCGAAAAAATAAACCCGCACAAAATACAATAAAAAAATGCCCTGCAGTAACGCGCAATTATCATTTAAAGCATACGTAATCCCATAAAATTATATCACAAAAAAAATCCCGTATAGCCACAAAAAGAAACCTTTAAACATGAGCCCAACACATAAGCCCGTATAAGAAAAAAAACAAACTATTAAACATGAGGCCAAAAAAATAAACCCACAAAAAAAAAAATGCCCCGCAACAACGCGCGAAAAATTAATGACCCTCAGCAACGCGCGGGTAATCTTGCTTGTTTAATTCAACTATGATATATAAAGATAAGGGCTTGTCTAACCGATATATAACATCTTTTCAGTATTAGCAAAAGCCCAATATGAGAAGTTTTGGCTTTTAATAAATCGTTAAATAATACTAGTAACATGTAACTATCTCATCTGGCCTTTGGCTCAGATGGTATCATTCCCCCTTTGTAAACGCTCAGTTTAGCGGTCAAGAGGGTCTTTACGAAAATAGTTAGGGTTCGAACCCAACTCTTGACATGTCACTGAGATAGGAGCACATCGCTTGGGGCTGGTCCTTGAGGAAGGGTCGGTCGGCATCAAAAATATGCATAGGATCAGGGTGTTCCCACCGATTTACACCTTTTTGTGACTAGTAACATGTAACTCGTATAGCAAGGTATCCTCACTCATTGCAAGGCCGGAGGTCTTTTTCTGCCTTTGGTGGAACCGGAAACAGCATCTCTACCTTAGGTAGAGGTATGGTTGTCTACGTCTCAACCTCCCCCATACACCTTGGAAGACGGTATTGGGTGTTACCTTTACCTTTTTTAACATGTAACTTGCCTATACAAATAAATATGATTGGATTAGTTAGAAAAACTATCTTCTTAAGAAAGAGGTGATGGTTCGATCCCACTCTCTGCAAATAGGTCTAGTCCTCTTGATACTTTCGGTAAGGGTAAATATGCCTACACTCACATCCTCATACCTCATAGAAACGGGTATTGGGGTACCGTTTTTATTTTTATGTACTTGTCGATACACTACATCTATGATAAATTCCTTAGTTACGTAAAACTGTTGGAAATTTAGTTCAATTGTAGGGTTCAGTCCATACCTGATAATGAGATTGGAGGTACGGAGTGTACACCCATAGGTCACTCAACACCCTGACTCTGACTCTGATAGTGGGTAAAAGGAATTCAAGTCACTGATGAACTTCAGTGAGTTCACTCTTTAGTGAGTAACTCTGGACTGAAGGATATTCATTAGTCTGATGGCTTTATTGTAAGCTAGAGGACACCATCAGGGAGTAATCCATCAGAGGAAGTATCCTCAGCAGATTAACTCATCTGTGAGTTGGTTCAGTTTGAACTTCTAACGGGTATGCTCCTCAGTGGGCTAGCTGATGGTTCAAGGAACTAAATTAACAACACGTTGGAATGAATTCAATGACTTGTAACAGCTTTGCTCATTTCATATGGTAAGTTACAATCACATTTAATGGTCACGATAAATATGGTCATTTAACCACTAATTCCTGAAATCAAAGAGGCTAATTATAGATGAGATTATATCTCCTATAATCTCTCATAATTCTTTGACCAAGGGCTTGAGTACTCTCCTATAAATAGGAGATCACAACTGCATGAAAGACATACAGAACACCTAAACACTTGGATGCGCAAGAGTTCTTTATTGACGCCTTAAACAAGAACATATATTTGGTCTTATCCCAAGTAGATATCCATGATACCCAAGCAATAGGGTCGAATAGTTTACTTTGAAAAGTGATTACACAATTCCAGGTGATATCCGGTAACCATCTTTGATACATAGTTAGGTTATTGATTATTTTTACCCTGTTCTAAGGCCCACAACCTCCAACAATCAAAGTAAACTATTTTATGATAAGCAATGGCTGCTGCTATGAAACGCATGGCTTCAAACTTTGCCAAGCTTGAAGAGTTTGAAGGGTTTCAGAAAATGGCAGAAGAAGATGCATTGCTTGCTTTCCAGCATAAGTGTGGTGTATGTGCTGACTACTCCCATGCCTGAAGATGGATGTGACAATCCAACTGTGGACCAAGTCAGGAGGAGGGCCAAATGGGACAATGACGATTATGTCTGCAGAGGTTTAATCCTCAATGGTTTATCTGATTCCTTGTTTGATATTTACCAGAATGATCATTTCATATGGTAAGTTACAATCACATTTAATGGTCACGATAAATATGGTCATTTAACCACTAATTCCTGAAATCAAGGAGACTAATTATGGATGAGATTATATCTCCTATAATCTCTCATAATTCTTTGATCAATGGCTTGAGTACTCTCTTATAAATAGGAGATCACAATTGCATGAAAGACACAGAAAACCTAAACACGTGGATGCGCAAGGGTTATTGATTGGTGCCTGATTCATATTAGATATACATATAAATACATATGACTAATCAAAATACAATTATAGTAGTAGTAAAAGTATCCAAAGAACTTAAAAACCTCACTCTTAACCAAAGTGTGATTTAAAAATTCCCCGGGTCGTTTCCCAACGAGGCTTGATTAAGGATTCGGTTCAATTCGGGATTCGGAATTTGAATGGAAAGAAAATTGGGATTGAATTAACTAACTAGGGATTAAAAAGCTAAAAATATTAAAAGAAAACTAAAAACGAAGGCAATTATGCATTAAAACTAAGGTAAAAGCAAATCTAGCTTAAAAACGCAAAAACGGTAATGATACTGAGCCCTAAAAATCAAAACTAACAAATATTAACCCTAAATTAATTTTTATGGTTTTTCTAGGTTATAAATGACTAAAAAGAAAGTTTAAAAAAACTAGACTAAAAACGGAGGTGTTTTGAGCTAAAACGCAAGAAAACGAGAACGGGATTTCAATCCCGTTCTTTAAAAAATGAAAAGTTGCAAATTAGACCCTACGGAAGTACAAATAATTTTCCTAAGTTAAGAATTGAAAAAGAAAATTTTGTAAAAAAGAATTATATTTTTTTGATTATTTTTGTATTTTTTATGAATTTTTAAAGTTTAAAACGAAATTTAAATATAAAAAATGCTAAACTTAACGGGAAAAATCTCAAAAAATTATGGAAAGTACTTCTTGATATGCTGGATTTTCTAAAAATATAAAAACGTGGTGTTGCTTAACAAAATAAGCCCAGAATAAGCTATTTCAGCTTATGGCTTAAATAATGAAAAAGGGGTTAAGTATTAAATTTTGCAAAACATGGCATGTGACAAGTCCCAAGGGCAGCGGTAATGAGTGTGTGTTGTGAAGGTGAGGTCGCAGGTTCGAGTCCTGGACCTTACCTTTTTATTTTTTATTTTTTTATTTTTTCAAAACTAATTACCACTTTTGTAAAACAGCTTATGGGGAGCAAAATTGTCAACTACAACTTTTTATGAAAAGCCACCAATAAGCTGAAAAAAGCCTTTCAAAAGGCTGAATTGGCTTTTTGTTTACTACTAAACTGCTACTTCACTAAATAAGTTAAAAATAAGCTATAATGAACTTAGTAAGCTAAAAATGGCTTAAGGCCAACCTAATAAGCTACACTAAACCTAAATAAGCTAAATTGAAAAGCAAATGAGCTGTGAAAGAGCTTATAAGCCAAATGGCTTAAGGTTGCTATCTGTTGGGTATGGATTTGCTTAGGGTCACACTTTTGGCTTAAAAATAAGCAACAAGAAGGGTTTCTTAAGGTCTGAAACAAAGAGAGCTTAACAAAGAGCTTATTGGCTTTTTATAAAAGCCAAAAACTTGGACTTAGGTTTACTAAAAAGCTAGATAAGATGGCTTAAAAATAACCCCTTAGCACCAGGGGAAAATGAACTAAACAAATGAGCTTATTTGACAGCTTGAGATAAGCTGTCAAATAAGCTTAAAATGAAAAACAAAATGAAAACAGATGGAAAAGGGCTAAAGGTGAGCTTATGCTCAAAATCTAGGCTTCTAAAAACAATTTAAAGCTGCTGATTCTAGCTCTTGAAAAAGGACTTTTTCTTTTATAGAAATGACACTTAAGTTTTTGGCAGTTTTGACTCAAAAAGTCAAGTGACTCAAAGCACTTGTTTACAACTTGTTTAGACACACAATGCCACTCTTTTTTAAACCACAACTCAAGATTCCAAGTGCTTGTCCAAATAAGCACTTTGGGTTTTTTAAAATCCAACAGTTTTAAAGAATGATTTAGACAACCTTGAAAAACATTTTTAAACTTAAAAACCTTTTGAAAACAGACTCAAATAAGCTCAAACACTTAAGCTAAAGCTACCCATGTAACCACAACCCATACAAAACCTGTTTTGACCCATTTTCATACTTAACCCAAACACCCCTTTAATGACTTGTTTTTAAGTTTTAAAGCTTAATGGGCTGTTTTAACTCACAATTCTTAAAGGAAATTGACAAATAAGCACTAAACAACATAAATGAACAATAATAAGCAAGAAATAAGCACTCTAATCAGCTAAAACAGAATAAGCTATAAAAATCTAAAAATTAAGGCTTTAAAGGGAAAATTGTAATGACCTTTGTCCAAGCTTTTACAAGGACTTCTTGAGCCCTCAAGGGCTTTCACCTACAAGCTCTGGCTTATAAATAAGCCAGTGAATAAGCCAATAAGCTCTTCCAACTTTAGCTTATCTTCCAAATGGCTTATTCTTGATTTTTCAAACAAAAACTTATAAAACTATAAACTATGAAGAGTTTAAGTTTTATAAGCTTAATCAAACTTCTATAAGAGCTTATAGAAGCTTATTTTAACTGAATAAGAGCTTATTGAGAGTATTAGAGCTTAAAACAACTTTTCATTAAAACTCGAAATTGAAATACACTTGCTAAAAATTAAAAGACAATTAATAAACTTAAAGTTGCATTGAAATTAAGTAAAAATACATTAAAAGACAGAAAATTAGATGATCCCCTTAAGGCTTACAAGGTATCTATTTATACTAAAAAACTAGGTCTTGGGTCCTTCTTTGTGTGCTTCTTTTCTGAGAGAGTATGCAGCCTGTGTTTGTTTTGTGAGAGTCTTCAAAAGCTAATCCCAGCCATCCATGGTCCTTGTGCTTCTTTTAAATTGATCACAGCCCTCGAATTGATCCTTATCCTTGAAAAATGGGTGGATTGCCAGCTTGGCAGTGGTAACATGTGAACATATCGTCCTTGTGGTTATAAACATTTCGGAACTTGGCAAAAACACCCCTTGAGGGTTATATGGAGTATTACACCCATG
>BQNB010098147.1:1846-25224 GCA_026074375.1 Tanacetum coccineum
GACCATGGTTGACTTTTGTTAACCTTTTGCTAACAAACTCCCGGCTCTTGTGTACTTTTTCCGTTCTCGTGTTTGTTTTTGTCCGGGTTTTTGGCTCTTTTCATGTAATTCTTGTAATTTCCATACCTACACATCACAAAAGACAAAATACACAATATACAAGCATAATATATTCATTTTTCATCTTTTAAGAGTCATTTTTGGTATAAAACAGATATGTGATTTTTGACATATCAAGAGGGAGTCAATGGGAATGTAGAGGGAGCCAATGGGGGAGCACCCGACTTCTCGACGATGTTGGCTCAGGTTAGTAACCTAGAAAATGTTGGCTCAGGTTAGTAACCTAGAAAATGTTGGAAATCAGAATGGTAATGTGGTTAATGAGAACATTCATGAGAACGTTGGGAATGTGATAGTAAATGGAAACCGGGTAGGTTGTTCGTATAAGGAGTTCTTAGCTTGTAACCCTAAGGAATATGATGGCAAGGGAGGTGCTGTAGTTCTTACTCGTTGGATTGAGAAAATGGAGTCTGTGCATGATATGAGTGGTTTTAGTATTGACCAAAAAGTGAAATACACTGGTTCATTTGTGGGTAAGGCTCTAACATGGTGGAACTCTTAGATCTGCACGGTTAAGCGAGGAAATTGTGTTAGTATGTCATGGGAATGATTTAAGTTTATGATGATACAAGTGTTTTGTCCTTGTCATGAGATTGCAAAAGTTGGAATCTGAATTATGTAATCACGCCATGGTTAGCGCTGGCCATGCTGCGTATACTGATAGGTTTCATGAGTTGAAGGTTAGTTCCTCACTAGGTAACTCCAGAAAGTAGGATGATTGAGAGGTATGTGAATCCTGTCAATGCTAGAAACCCAACTGTTAGAGCATGTTATGAGTGTGGTAGTATCGACCATGTCAGGCCAGCTTGTCCTATATTGAATAGGGCATAAGGCCGGAGAAAAAGAAATTCGTCCAAATCAAGTTGCTGCTAATAACAGGGGTCAGGGTCGTGGAAACCAAAGGAACCAGGCTAGGGGTAGGGCATTCATGTTGGGAGCAAAGGAAGCTCGCCAGGATCCGAACATTGTGACGGGTACGTTTACTTTGAACAATTATTTTGCAGTACCTTTTTGATCTAGTTGCCGACTTAGTTTTATTCACTACTTTCATACCTCTATTAGGCTTAGAGCCCAGTGACTTAGGTTTCAAATATGAGATTAAGATTGCTAGCGGGCAGCTAGTAGAGATTGATAGGGTTATTAAGGGTTGCAAACTAGAAATCGAGGGTCATGTATTTGACATTGACTTGATACCTTTTGGACATGAGAGTTTCGATGTGATTTATAGGTATGACTGGTTGTCTGATAATAAAGCTGAAATAATTTGCCATGGGAATGTAGTAAGGATACCACTACCGGATGACAAGGTGCTTAGAGTATTAGGAGAGAGACCAGAAGAGAAAATGAGATTTTTAATGGGTGTTAAGAAATAAAAAGAGATTGTAGTGGTTAGATATTTTCCTAAGGTATTCCCAATGATCTTTCTGGATTACCGCCTATTCGGAAAATTGAGTTTCGGATTGAGATAATCCTAGAAGCAATTCCGGTAGCAAAGTCTCCTTATCGTTTGACACCTTCTGAATTGGTGGAGTTGTCGAGATAACTCAAGGAACTCCAAGACAAGGGTTTCATTCTACCAAGTTCGTCGTCTTGGGGAGCGTCGGTGTTGTTCGTGAAGAAAAAGGATGGTTCTTTTAGAATGTGCATTGATTATAGATAATTGAACAAGTTGACCGTTAAAAATCATTATCCGTTTCCTATAATTGATGATCTGTTTGATCAACTGCAAGGGTCACAGTTTTTCTCGAAGATAGATCTTAGGTCTAGATACCATCAGATGAGAGTGCACGAGGATGACATTCCAAAGACTGCGTTTAGAACACGTTATGGACATTTCGAGTTCACTGTAATGCCCTTTGGTCTGACTAATGCACCAACAATATTTATGGATTTGATGAATATAGTTTATTGGCCATATCTTGATAAGTTTCTGATAGTATTTATAGACAATATCTTAATCTACTCTAAGACTCAAGAGAAGTATGTAGAACACTTAAGGTTAGTCTTGGAACTGCTCAAAAAGGAGAAACTGTATGCTAAGTTTTCTAAGTGTGAATTTGAGCTAGTAGAAGAGAAGTATAGTCTTCTTAGGCATGTGAATAATTAAATGTTAATGGGATTTCATGAGGCCCTGTAAGATTTGAAGCTGTTAAGAATGGAAAGCCCCTTGATTCCAATTGAGGTTCGTTAGTTCTTTGGATTGGCAAAGATATTACGTAGGTTATTGGAAATTTTCCTTAGATAGATAAGTTCTCTATCTTGACTCAGAAAAGTAAGACTTTCGACTGGGGTGAGGAACAGGAATTGGCATTTCAGATCTTGAAGGATAAGTTGTGTAATGCGCCTGTTCTAGCTCTCCTCAATGGACTGGAGGATTTTGTGGTATATTGTGATGCGTCCGGGATAGGACTAGGCTGTGTGTTAATACAAAAAGGTAAAGTGGTAGCCTATGCGTTCTTGGCAGTAAAAATCTATGAGACGAATCTATACTACCAATGATATAGAGTTGGGTCGCGGTTATGTTTTTCACTTATGATCTTAGAGACATTATTTTGTATGGGACAAAGGGTGTCATATATACAGATCATAAGAGTCTTCTAGCATATCTTTAGTCAAAAAGAGTTAAAAATGCCGTCATCGTCGCTGGATAGAGTTGTTTAGTGATTATGATCGTGAAATTCGCTACCATCCTGGTAAGGCGAATGTGGTGGCTGATGCCCTAAGTAGGAAGGAAAAAGTAAATCCTAAGAGAGTTAGAGCTATAAATATGACCCTTCAGTCAAATCTCAAGGATATGATACTAGCGGCTCAGAAGGAGGCTGTGGATGAATTTGTAGTATTGCAGAAAGGTTTAGATGAGATGATAGAACAAAGAAGTGATGGAACTTTGTACTACCTGGATCGGATTTATGGGTACCTTTGAGGGGTGAGGTATGAACCATTGATAAATGGATGAAGCCCATAAGTTAAAGTACTTTGTACACCCAGGGAGCTAATTAGAAGTATTATTGATTTGAGAGATAGGTATTGGTGGCTGGAAAAGAAAAGGATATAGTCTGAGCTATGTAGTAAGGGTTTGTACTTGGTTTTAAAGGTTAAGGCTGAGCATCAAAGGTCATCTGACTTGCTCCAGCAACCTGAGATTCCCGAATGGAAATGGAAGGGATAGCTATGGATTTTATGACTAAGTTGCCTAGGACTAATAGTGGGTATGACATAATTCAGGTCATTGTGGACGGATTGACTAAGTCTGCTTATTTTCTACCTATGCGTGAGGATTATAAGATGGAAAGGTTGGCTAGATTGTATTTGAATGAGATAGTTGCTAGACATGGTGTGCCGATCTCGATTATATCAGATCATGATAGTCATTTCACATCATGGTTTTGCAGTCAAGGCAAGAGGCCATTTGGAACTACGTTTTAGAATGAGTAGACTTATCAACCCCTCAGACCAGTATTGTCGAAGAAGTGGAGCGTTCTATTCAGTCTTTGGAAGACATGGCTTAGAGCGGTGCATCCTAGACTTATGGAGGAGTTGGATGTTCTTTCTTTGTTGGTGACGTTACGTTAAACAATTAGTTATCATTTCTAGTGTGAATGTTGTGCTCGTTTTGAGGGCATTGTATGGTAGAAAGTGTCATTCGCTAATTAGGTGGGTTGAGGTTGGAGAAAGTCAGTTGATAGGACCTGAGTTAGTGCAAGAGACTATTGAGAAGATCTCGCAGATTAAGGATAGACTTAAGGCTGCACGTGATCATCAAAAAAGTTATGCTGATAAGAGGAGGAAGCCTCTAGAGTTTAGTGTAGGTGACTATGTCTTGCTTAAAGTGTCGCCTTGGAAAGGTGTGGTACGCTTTGGGAAGAAAGGGAAGTTAGCACCTAGGTTTGTTGGACCATTTGAGATTATTGAGAAAGTAGGCCTCGTGGCCTATCAGTTAGATTTGCCCGAGGAGTTGAATGGTGTTCATGACACGTTTTACGTGTCGAACCTTAAGAACTATTTGGCTAATCCAACACTGAAAGTGCCTTGGTTTAAGATTCGAGTTGATGCTAAGTTAAATTTTGTGGAAGAACTTGTGGAGATTTTGGAAAGAGAGTTTAAGAAGTTGAAGCGTAGTAGGATTGCCATCGTCAAGGTTCGGTGGAATTTGAAACGTGATCCTGAATTCACATGGGAACGTGAAGATCAGATGAAATTGAAGTACCAGCATTTGTTTAGTGATGTTAGTAGTTGGATTTCGGGGAAAGAATTCTTTTAAAGGGGGTAGAATGTAACCCTTGCCCTTTTTGTGTTCTGAATATTTCATTAATAGTCCTTTGACTATTTGACTTTTGTCAGTTTATTTAGATTTTGTACCGTGTCGACGGTGATGATTTTATGAGACATGTGATGAATTATGGTTTATTGTGCTTAATAATCCCTTTTGAAAGTTATTATTGTGTTATGTGTATTACGGGTGGTTTGACCTGTAGATTTTGAGAAATGACGGAAAAAAAAAAAAGGAAAATCGAGGTCGACTCGCCTCGTCGGTTAATGTCCCAAATTGAGTTTTGAAGGGGGTTAAAGTGAATAATTTGTCATGTGTAATACTTTAGTTATGGAAAGTATTTTTAAAGTGAATAAAAATGCTAATTAACTTTGGGGTAAATTTTACGGTTGATTTTTACGAGCATTTAAGTGATCCCGACACGAAAAGAAAGGCCCGAGACCACTTAGGATCCCTTGGCCGGTTATGGGAAGTGTAGGGAACAAAATGGCTAAATTTTAGCAAGTGTGTCCCAAGGTGTACACATATATTCCCACCACTAGGCACTTTCCTCACAATTTCATTTCATTTCAAAAAATAAAACATACACTTTAGTGTGTGTGTGGTGCGTCCAACCAAGCAAACAAGAAAAACCATAAATTTTCCAACTTTGATCGAGAACGTGTTATTCCGGGTTGATACGAGTGTTTGGGTATTCATTTAAACAACGTTTGGGTTGTCCGGTTCGTGTCGAAAATCTTCCAATTTGACGATGTTTCTTGAATTTTCAAATTTAAATCTTGTTTGTCCTTTTGGGTTTATTTTGATGCATAGATGTTAGTTGTACAAGTTGATCGTTGTGAAAATCGAATTTTTGGAAGCGAAATGAATAAAAAAGGTGCATATGGTTTGTGCATAGTAAAAAGGAAAAATGGGGTTTTTGTAGTTTTGACGTTGTGGTCGGGATGGTTGAATAATCTATGATGCTAGAATGCTTATTTTTGATAAGTTGCTTGTATAGCTTATTCGGGCTTATTTTAAGCTATTTCTTGGCTTATATGCCACGTGTGAATTCCCAAAATCACTAGGAAAGTGATTTTGATTATTTTTGTGTTATGGCGTATGTTGTGGACTATTTTTAAGACTTATGGTAGTAACCAAATGCGATACGTAGCTTAATAGCTTATTTTTAAGCGTAATATACGTATTTTAGGGTTTATGGACTCACGGCCCAATAAATCTATTTGAGTCACGGCTTAATGGGAGGGCTTATTGTGGTCCGGATTATTTTTTCATATAAGTATATACTTATATATGTAAATAGACCTTGGTTTTAGACTTGGATTATATTTTGGACTTATAAATGTCCTAATGGACCCTTGTTGGGCCTTAAGGCCCAATAAGCGATATTTAGTAGTTATGAAAACTTTGTCGGACTTTTGAAAGTGAAAATGTATTTACGAAGTGATATTTAATGATATTTTGGAGGAAAAGTGTTGGTAAGTGTTAAAGATTGAGATTTTTAGAATTTTGTCGAAAAGTGTCGAATTTGTGAAAAATTGTTGAAAATAAGGTTTGAAACCTTGGAAAACGTTGCATAAACGTACGGGTCATGTCGAAATTTCGTAAAAAGTTTATACTTAGAGATTTTCTTAAAAACATGATTTTTAATAATAAAATAATATTTAATTATTTTATTTATTTTCACTAAAAGACGAAAGATATAATTTTTCTCGAACCTTCTCTAATGTGTTTATTATGAGTAAACGTTTCATTCTCAACCGTATAATGATTATTTTGTAGTGTCTAAGGGTTTCCGAATGGACTTGTCGAGATATATTTATAATTAAAAATTATAAATATTTATTATATTACTTATCTATTTACGCTAAATAGTATAAGTATGTATTATCGGGGAATGAGATTGATATGATTATGGAGATAAGTCGTCAACCATCACACCACTAAAACTGTTTTGGGTAATTGTACAACGCATCTAAACTCTATGCATCAAACGTGAAGCTTGTTTTGTAATTGGATGATTAAAATGGGACATTAACTGGACTAGGTCGTGTGCGGGCATCGTTGCATTTGATTGTGTGATTGAGATTGGGTAGCTAAAGACTTGCTTGAGGTGAGTTCTCGCAGCCTTACTTTTTACTGTTTTTCTGTTAGGGTAAAATGATACTCAAATTTATTTTGAAATATTTTGAATTGATCTGTGCGAAATATGGTTTTGTTTTTGGGACAAGTTATATGCTTATGCGACTGGCTATGTGATATTTATGTGTGTTCTAGATCGGATCAATGGGTACGCCTACCCAGTATTTGTGAGATTATTGGATCGGATGGGTATGCCTACCTAGTATTTGTGTGATTATTGGAGCGGATGGGTACGCCTACCCAGGTTTGTGTGTCGTCCTGTCCTAATTTTCTCCAGCTGGTAGGCCCTTTAGGTGCGTAAGTGACATATGGTTATGATTAGCGGTGATGCTAAGGTCTGTTTGCATATTTTCCACTGTCATATAGCTCTATTGTCATGTTGAATATTGGCACATCATTTTGGGTTTAAGGTCAAACTAGTGTCTCACCAACATTATTGTTGACGTTTTTGAGTATCATTTTCAGGTGAAGTGAAAGAGGAGTAGTTTGGTGATTGATAGCAGACTTAGAAGTATCCCATGTGGAATTTCGTTTGAAGTCTTGCTTGCTTGTTGTTTGATTTTAGTATTTGGATGTTTTGGATTTAGTTTGGTTATGGTCCCCTGCGAGGGCATATGAATAATTGTATGAGATTGTGGATTTTAGTTGCGATTAGGAATCACTTGCGTTTGTTAATGGTTGGTGGTCTTCTTTGCACTTGGAGTTTGTGCAATTGGCGTTTTTCTCTATTTTGTACATTGTGTTATGATTGATCATTATGTTGCATTTCCGAGTTTCCGCTATTGTCGGGGTGTGACAACAAAGATGCCACTTTAGAACAAGAGTTAGAAAGTATGGAGTGTCGAGTAGAATCTTTAATGAGGAATGAAGTGCTATTGGAGTATGAGGTTACGTTTCCCAAAAGGGCTTATCAGGAGGAATTAGAGGCATGAATACTGAATTTAATTGATCATCAGGAGGATCAAGTTAGGCAATTGGAGGAAGATATGAGAAAAACAAAAGACACGTTTATGTTTCTTGCAGATAGTTTAATAGCAACCCTAAAGGTCGAAATAGAGGCACAAAGAGTTCATTCCATAAAAGTAGAAAAGATCACTAGATTTTTGAATCACACCCCTACCGTAACCCCTGAAAAACTCAAGCCTATCATGGTGCATAGGGTCTCAATGATTTCTAATATTAAACCCACTATCTATAGAACCTCTCACCAACACCTAAATTCCAACCTCAAAATGCAATACTTCATTAATTTGAGGAAAATAAGCTTAAGTACGAAGATGAAGATGAAGTCGAGATAAAGATGATAGGAACCGGGAGAAGGGATTAAAGGAATCGTTAGAGCTATATCTCTATAAGAATGACATGACCTGGATTATTTGTCATAATTTTTCTCCAACTTCAAATCCACCCATCAAACCAAAGGATCTGGGTATCTTTAGGATGAAGGTAATAGAACCCTTGACCATTCACACACCGCCTTCACCCCACGTGGCATACCTCCATCGAAATGGTGTGTATCACTACTATCACCCGCACTTGACCTTAAATGCGGGGGGACCCACCTTTTACGCGTCAAATATGCATTGAGTCAGGCTTGTGACTCGAACAAAAACAACCGCTTTTTGGGAGGCAACCCAATCTATTATTTTCTTGCATATTAGGTGTGTCTTTGTTATCATCAAATAACGTCACACTTTACTATCATTTATCCTATGTATTTTACCCACTTTTATATAATTATTGCAAGATATTGATACTTAATGGCTTAAAGTTTATTAATGCAGTAATTATGGAGTCACTTGTAAAGAAGAAGCAAAAAGGCGCAATTCTAAAGCTTAAAGGAAGACATTTGAAGAAAGTTATTTTCTATACCTATACGCCATATCCAGCCATGAGATATGCCCCAACAAACTACATACGTATTAGCGCCAGGCTCAGCACAAGTAGATGTGTTGATCCAATTCCGATCGGCGTATCCACTATCTTCACCAAATACGCCGTATTCGTAGTGTTCTCAGGCCAAGTATACGCTATTTATTATGATTGATGGTAATTATTCTTGATTGATTTGATCTTATCGCGGACTTCAAGGAAATTAACCCTATACGCCGTATTCACCTCCTTGGATACGGCGTATCGAGGGCATTTTCAGACACTATAAATACGAGGCTCAAAAACGAGTTTCAGTGTGCAATATCATATTCTCTGTATAGTATACATCTAAAGTCGAATTTCTCAAGCCAAGAAGAGCAGCAAAGGTCGAGCACTACTCCTAATTTCATAGAAGACATCGTGTAATTCTTACTTTCTTAATCATTCGATTTTTAATTGTTTGATCACGCTTGTATATGCTATGATATGGGCTAATACCCTCAGGTATTAGCCATGTTAATGAAGATTATAATGTTTGGTTTGTTTTAATCCGGCCTTGCTTAATTTATCGTTATTGTTTAATTATGTTTATCGCCTTATACTTGTTTATGTGCTTGTACATGCAACCTATCATTTAACTGGGTCTAAGGATACCTAACCAGTAATCTAGATGCTGGGATAGCTCTCCATGTTGTGTTTTGTATGCCCGGACTAATAGGATCACAAATGACACCTTATCCTTACCCTTTGATTATGAGCTTAGTTAGACCGGCAGGTGACCCGATAATTGTTCAACCAGTATTGTTCATTAATTGATTGGTATTGATTTTGGTGGTGGACTACCGGTGTATAAAACAACATCAAGCAATAAGTGGGTAAAGTCCCGATAGGCTAGGGTATTAACATGATCACCACTGCTTTAATTCCCTATGGTAGAACACAGTTTACAGTTTAGGCCTTTTAGCTTATTTAGCTGATTAGCAGCTTAATAAAAGAGCTTATTTGACTTTTCTTTTTACTATTTCATTAGTAATTCTTTAAAGCATTTTTAGTAATTTTTTCAGATTTTTAGAAATTAGTTTAGTTTTTTAATTAATTTTCTAGATTAAAATCCTTTTTAATTCATAATAAATAAAATAAATATCAAAAAATATAATTCTTTTTCTGAAGATTTTATTTTGTCATTTAGAAGTTATAAAAAATAGATTTATATTTTTAGGGCTTAAATTTGTCATAGTTGTTTAAATGTCGCGTTTCTTTAATTCTCGTTATCGATTTCGTGTTTAAATTCTTAAATGCTTTAATTGCTTTGATTGTTTACTTGTCTTTATATGTTTTATGCGTAAAATTAGAAACCAAATCAAAATTCTTTGAAACCATTCAAAATGCGCGATCACGGACTTAACCGATTTTCAATTCATGCTTCGCCGAGGAAAAACGACCCGGGAGGTTTTTGAGACAACTTTGGTTAAAAGTTTGTTTCTTAAATCCGACGGAAAATACTTACTATACTATTATTTACCTATCCTTATACCATATATTTACGTATAGCGTATTCGGAAGGGGATCATTTATGCATTGTATATTTTGCATATTGTGTGTTTGTGTGTTTTTTTGCATTGTTACAGTTTACTTAAGTTTCTGAGTCGAATACTCAATACGGCATATTCAACATCTTGGATACGGCGTATAAATTTTTTCAAACCAATACAGCGTATTCGACTCTATCATCAATACGGCGTATTCAGTTAACTGAATACGCCGTATTAAGCTATTTGACAGTTTTCTTTCGTAGCGAATTTATTACAGGTTAAAATGGACGACCCCAACATTACTATGGAGGAGTATATCAGACTTGAGGATGAAAAAGCTCATAGGCGTGGTAAGGTGTATAACTGGGAAACTGCTACGTATGGTAAGATCTGGTGTGATGAAGACGTTCACGACCTCAGATCTGTTGAAACTGAATTCCCAACTATAGTTTTTAATGACGCGTTAAAATCTGAAGTAGCACTCTCATGTGAACCTACGGTAAGTACTCTTAATGACAATCAAATTGACTTTAGAATATCGTTTGACGAATCCGACGATGAAGATTACACGGTAATTTTTGACAAAAAATTTATTTTCTTATAAAATAATTTCTGTCGATAATTTGAAAACAGACTTAGAAGATGATAATGATAAAGTCAATGTGCCTTCATTCCCATCACCCAAGCCTACGGTCAGTTATTTTGATGATTTAGACTTCTTTAAAGATTTTGAGAATGAATTTCTAGCCATTGTTTACAAGGATGCTCTAACGTCTAAATTAGATTTCTTAACGGAACCTTCTGTAAGTCCTCAACATATCGATGAATTTGATTTGAAAGATGAAACATCATTGTCTAAATGTGATGAAGAGGAACAAAACGTTTTATGCTTTAATGATCTATTTCCTTTTAACGTAATTTACCCTAATGATTCAAAATCGGATAAGGACAATAATGATGATGATAAAATCGATATCAAACACTCTTCGGGGGGTAATGTAATGAATACTGATGATGGTGCCTATGCACAAAGGTCAAATAAGCTTTTGGAAATAAGTCATGATACATCTAATAAATTTTTCAAAACTGAAACTTTTATCAAGGAATTAAATTTTAATATCATGACTTGAAATCATCTTAACAAAGAGATGTCATTCATTTTCCTAATCAAGAATTTGTATGTGCCATTTGGCATCCCGTTCGACCCCAAATTGTTTTATAAGGATGGGATTAAATTGGGGCAAGTCTAACTTAAAGACTTTTCTGTAAACAAAAGTGCTTGCCGGGAGACAACCCGGAATGTATTTTCAATTTTCTTATCGAGTCTGTCTTCCCAGACTATCTATACAGCGTATCCAAACCCCATGGATACGGCGTATTGACCTTCTAGACGTTCTCCAGTCTTTATTTTTAGCACAGCCTATACGACGTATTTGTTAAACGAATACAGCGTATTCGACACAAGTTTCAATATGACGTATCCTGGGGTATGGATACGGCGTATTGACTTTCTGTACAGTTTTTAGGATTTTATTTCGAGTCTAACCAGCGAGTACACGGAGAAAGAAATTGCACTTGTTTTCTTATGCTTAATACAAGAACCTTCTGAACGAAAAGATTTGGTAAACTGCATATTTTCTAGAATTCTGTGTGTGCTGTTCGTGCTAGGATTCAGACCCGCTTTCGCACACACATTCTTGCTCATAAACGCTATATGAAGAATCTACCAAGTAAAATATCAGGGGAGTTTCTCATTCTAATTCTTTTAATTTCTGTTTTAATGTTTTATTTATACAACGAGGACGTTGTATAATTCAAGTGGGGGATGGGAATTAGAATGACACTTGTCCTATTTTTCACACTAAAATGCTTAAATTATGCTCAAATTTAAAAAAAATTCAAAGCATACTTTTGTGTAATTACTTGATACATAACCGCACACAATAACTCTTGTTAGATATTGTGAGGATTTAACCTTATCTATTTCCAAATGTTTAACCAAATTCCACAAATGTGAGTGTGCCAGTGATGTTGTAGACTTTAGAACTTGGTTTGGTATATCTATTCAAGACCACAATAATAAGTACTATGGATTTGGATAGAGTAACTTGTTTAAATTGGTAAATTTTTAGGATTACACCCAAAAAGCCTTTACATGTTGTTTATTAACTAAGTACACTGGTTAGTTAACCCCCGTATAAACCCTTTGTTTACTCTTATTTTAATAGTAAGATACCCCTAAAACAACCCGTAGAGCCAATCCTTTAGGAATTACACCAACTATCTGTTTCGTTACACCTTTACACCTTAGTCTGCCCTGTTAGATTATGTTCATTTATCAGTTGCTAGTTGCTTAAAGGGTAAAGTATGTATTTCCCAAGTCTTGTGTCAATTTTCTATCTTTGGTACGGTTGGGAATAAATTTACACATTGCAGATGGGAATGTATAAAGTAGTCAAAACTCATGTATTTTTACTACCAACACAATTATTGGTACGTCCGAAGAACGAAGAATTGCCGAAGAAATTATCCGGAGTTATTATGATCGTGAAGATGGTGAAATTACACCGAGTTTCGTAGTATAGTGTTAGCAAAAAAATTGAAAAAATTAGAAAAAATCGCAACAAAAAAGAGAAGGAAAGTTCAGAGATAATCGCAATAGCTTAGACCGAAGGAATTATATGAAGGATCGATTATTCGTTGATACCTCTTAAAAATCAACGATGTAGAGTACTGTATAAAGTGGTAGATATCGCCATTTGTCTTGTAAAAGTTTGTAAAGTATGGGATGATTAGGAAGTTGACCGTTACGGGAACGCCAACTTTGGTTGTTGTTTTTTATCAATGATCAAGACGTTTGTAAATAGTTGTGTCTTTATCATGGTAACGGTCGGGAAAAAGTGTCTAGCAACTTATATCTTGGACCTAGTCTATTTGTTTCGTAATTTTTATTTAACAACAATTTAATTCCCTTTCCTAATCATTAACCATGGGTTTTACGCGAATGAGGATGTGATCGAGCATGCATGTCTATTCCGTCGTTACGGCCATGTATGCATGTCTCAGCTGCCTTGTTGGTTTATTACTATTGGTAAAAGTTAGAAGATCCATACCCTATATTACTCTACTAGTCCTACTCTTTAGCTTATTCGAGGTGGGAGTGAGCAGTCACATGTGTCTATCCCGTCGTTACGGGTGTGTATGTGTGGTCTTTGTCGCCCTCCTGGAATATTGGTATCGATAAAGATTAGTTAGAGTAATCAACCCTAAGCCTTATAACAAAAACCCATTTTACCTTTATAAACTTGTTACTCCTTAGCTCTAGTGGTGGAGATGTGTATCCTTGCCAAGCCTATGATAGAATACTCGTCACGACCGAGCAATTGAGCGAATTAGTTACATGTTACCACATAGATTAGTTGAGTGATTTGAGTGTTTTCATCTTCCTATTTCGTGAGGTGTTTGGTTGTGTACTTGTAATAGATCAAATAAATGCTTAAACAAAAAAATCCTTAGGGATACATTTTCATAAACTTCTAAAGGCTACTTGAAGACAAGTAGGATTCAAGTGGGGGGATATTTGATGACATCAAATAACGTCACTTTTATAGCATCATTTATCTCATGTAATTAACCCATTTTCTATAATTATTGCAAGAATTGTTACTTAATCGTTTGTATTTGAGAATTGCAGTAATTATGGAGTACTTGGTGAAGATTAGCTAAAAGGCACGCATTTTGGAGCATAAACAAAGAGTTTGAGAAAGTCTACTGATTTGACAGCTAATACGTCGTATTATTCTAGACCAATACGACGTATCCAAGACTTTGACGAATCAAAAGACCATTGCCTGACTTTGAAGAATACGTCGTATCTGCATTAATGATACGCCGTATATAATACTTTGGTCAACAAAGAAAAACCAACTGGTTTTACCTCAATACGCCGTATCCATCAAGAAGATACGGCGTATCTGTGCCTTTACTTCATAAGAAACCATGAAGAACTGAAGAGCTATACGCCGTATCCAGGAGCCTCTATACGTTGTATCCAAGGTTTATTATACTAAAAGATTCTAAAATATATCAAACGTGGTCCTTACTCCAAGAAATCCCTAATACGCCGTATCCCACATTGCCCGATACGGCGTATCGACCAGTTTCCAGACTCTATAAATACAAGACCCTAAACTCAGTTTTAGGTATGCAAGTGAATCCCCTAAACCACCAAGTCAACCAAGAGACGAATAAAGGAGCATAGAAGGTCAGAAAAGAGCCTCAAGATCATAGGAAAACTCTTGTAATCTTCGTGTAACCGAATACGTGTTCAATTAAGGTTTTCTTCTTTATTTAATGCGTTCATATATCAAAAAAACGTGTGTATTTTACAATGACTATCGTGCTGATACCTTTAGTATCAGCCTTGTTCATGAAAGATCTAATGTTTGGTTTGTTTATATTGATTGCTTAATTTATCGCTGATTATTGATTATGTTTATCGCATGATACTTGTTTATGTGCTTTAATATGCGTTCAATCCGTGTCTAAGGATCGGATAGTTCTCATAAGTATGCGACCTATCATTCAACTGGGTCTAGTCCCAACATATTTAATGCGCTTGCAACTTACGGTTTTTTTTGGGCGAAGGCAAAGAGTCTGGATAGCTTCTTCAGTTGTAATTTATATATCTAGAATCATAGGATCACAAATATTGACCTATCCTTACCTTTAGTTTAATGAGCTTTAGTTGAGCTAAAAGGAGACCTAGTATCAACGATACGTTCTATTCCATTGTTAAGACTGACACGGACAGTGGACTACTAGTATAAGAATGAAGCCGTAATTAAGCAGTAAGTGGGTAAAGTCTCAATGAGCTAGGGTTTAGTAAGAGCACCATTACTAATCTCCTAAGATAGATTATAATCAACGAATGCTTGCTTTATACGGATGCATCTAATTGTGACGGAATTAACGTGTCTAGGTCTTAGGAAGAAGTATCGCCTAAGTCTAGGAATGATATGCCCTTCAAGATAAGACAATCATTGCACTAATAAATAAACCTGCGTTTTATCAGATTATTCATGGTTGATATGTTTTCCTTACATTAGTTCTTGACCGCTTCTCTATCATTTGTTTGTCTTCTTGTGTGTGTTTATTGCTTTACTTGTCATCAAAACCTTAGGTTAGATACACAAAATCGTGCCAGTCTCTCAGACTGAAACCCCCCTTTTTTCATTAGTTTTAGGTTTAACTTAGATAACTAAAATACTGATAGAATTAGGAATTAACGCTCTCGTTCTTAGTGGAACGACACCGCTACCTAACATGAAACTACTAAACTCCTATCGATCGGGGTACAATGCCCGTTAAAGTGTTGTTTTAGATAAGTCAGCTTAAATAAAAATTTTAAAAACTTGTAATCAATAAATTTGACCAACAACGACAGCACATCAAAGGGTTGATGGAAAAAAGACCACAACCCTCAAACATCCTCAGGAATCCTCGTCATCTCAATCCTTCCAACTCTAACCTCAAAGAACAAAATTTATCCGACCTGAGAACTTCACCCTCGAATCCCATTGATTATTATACCACTTCCACCCATTATCGAAGGAGCCTACGAAGGAGTTCAAGCAAACCAAAGGGATGTTCAAATGTTTCGGTCATTTTCTCTCTAACCTTGGCAAGAAGAAGAAGTGAAGTGTGCTAAATCGGTGGTGTTTCTTTTAATGGGTGTATTTAGTAAAACAATTTGGCATGTATTTGTGTATGAATATTTGTTGATTATCTTGTTTTATGTATTGAATAATTGGATGTTGGTCTGTAGATAAAAAAATTTGTGTTTATGGTAATATTTTAGGCTATTTAAGTTCCTTGGCTAAAATTTCAATCTAGAGTAAGGAGCGTTTGGTTTATCTAGAATTTATAGGTTCTTAGCTCAAAGATCTCCTGCTTCATCAAGGAAAAGTTATAGATCACCCATTTGGAGAAGAAAAATATCCTGGAAATCATTTGCCGCGTTTTTAGATATTTTAAATTTTGGTGTGCTAGTGTGCAGATGCCGGTACCATGTGCATCAAAGGGCGATTCCTTTCTGCAAAAGGTACCGTGCTTGCCAGTTCTACATAAGTCTTTTGGCTGTTTAAGATAGTTAACTTTTGAATCCAACTCTTTAATTAGGTAGTTTGTACCTATAGGAAGGTTCTCCAATGGTTAGTTTTGACTTACTTTGCCATTAAACACGCCTAATGATTGCTTTTAGTGAAAAGTTAGTGGTTAAAGCATTAAATGTTTTGCATCGCTTGGTGCTATAAGTTAAGACCTTGTTAACCTTGCAATCACCATCTTAACCATCTTCCAAAAACCTAAGATCTTCACCCCTAATACCACCCTCATTCACCACCAAAAATGGTCTCAAGTGCTTCTTCCTCCACCAAGAACCCACCAAGAAAGCTAGCTAGCACTAGGATCACTGATATATCATCCAATGTATCATCACTCATACAAGGAAACAACATCATTCCCATAACTCTTACTACTATCCTTGCTTTGTCCATCACTCCACCTATCACTAGTCAAGTACTCTCTACTCCACCTATCGAAGCATCCCCTCTAGCACCTCGAGCACTCTTATTCACCACTTCATCAAGCTTACCTCACCCATACTTAAACTCCTTAGAAGATTTACCTCCAAGAAGTTCAAATCTACCACCTCCCCCTCTCTTAAACAAATCAACAACCCAAGTTTCCCTCATTCTGACCCCATGGAATATGAGCTATTCCTTCCACCTACTAACCTCTCAAGGAGAGGAAATAGACTTTGTGCTCAACCGAAACCTTTTATGACTAGGGAGCAAATCATGGAAGAGATTGGGCAACTTCAAGACCTATCCCATGACATTGAAACCGCTCTACATAATGCACAAAATGTGCAAAATGACTTTTACCTCACACCACCACCACCATTTCTCAAATGCTACCACCATCATCCAACCATACTACCACCTTCCAAACACTCCAAAACTTCCTCAATATCACATTTTTGACCCACCTTCCACCTCTACAAATGTTTATACCAATTGGTCAATCATTAAGGATTGATGGATCTTCATTAATTCCACCATCACATGAACATACTTGTCCCTATTGCCAACGCACTCAACCCCTCGTCCATGAGGTTCGGGATGAAATGCACTTCATGCTCCACCACATCCTTGAACGTATCAACCACCTCTCTAACCAAAAACCGTGAAACGATGATCGCAAGCATTAAGGAGCTTAGGTGTTTGATAGGATAATTAGTTTGCTATCTAGAACTAGGCCATGATTTTATTTTTCCTTGTTCGAAATTAAATTTGAACATTGTATGTTTACTTCATGGATATAAGTTCATTGAAATGTTATATTTGTTTTAGATGATTCACTCTTGCTTAAGGTGATCTATACTATCTTCTTAATCATATTTTGAATATTTGGCCGATGTTTGAATAGTTGGATTGATATTTAAATAGTTGATTTCCCGCCTTATATAGACTAATCGTACAGGTTGCACGGTACCTTCTGTAAAGAAGGCTGGTACCTTATGACAAAGGTACCAGAGGGAACCGGTTGCACAGGATTCAGATTACTATATTTCTTTTATTACTCATGAAATTTTTAGAAATAACCTCGTTTCTTCTTGTAAGATTTCCCCATCCGGGGGAGCTTATATTTTGATATAGAATCATAGTACTAACAATTTTCTTTTGTAGCATTCAAAATCCATTTGGATTTCTTGACTCCCTCATTAAAGGGAGCTCTCGTCAAGGAGGAGCATAGCATTCGGTTCAATTCGAATCATCATCTACATTGTTTCATTTTATCTGATTTTCGTCGGTTCTTCTCATATTTATTCTTTATTATCATTGCATATTTTGGTTAGTTTTTCTTCGACGCTCTTTTTATTTTGACAAAAAGGGGAGAAGGAAGTAAAAACTCCAATTTAAAACTTATAAATTTTATACTTTACTTCCAGTAATTTTATGTTTTGTCATAAACAAAAAAGGGGAGATTGTTAATACAGATAAGCCGTAAAAACGTTTATTTATATTTTACGATCTATCTATTTTTTTATCGAAGACAATCATAAAATCTTCGAAAGTAGAAAATAAAGTTTATATGTTTTAAACCAATAGTTTTCTAACTCAATAATCATCATATATCATCCATCATGTTTATCATATCCATTGTTTGCATCAGTCGTCATACTTAGCATAGTTATCATGATCATCGTCCGTCATTATTATTTCGCATAATCTAAACTACACATTTCATATTAAAATTTGTCCTCTATATAATTTTACAAATTAACTCGAATACATTGCTTAAATAACAAATATATCTTTGCATCTGATTTTCTAAAGAAACTCATTACTTTTGTTTAAAAAAAGTAACTTATATTACTTTCATAATTTTATAAGTAATATAAAGAAAACAAAAGTAAATTATTACTTATCTCATGCATTACATCATCCAAATCTCATAAAAATCCCACAAAAATTACAAAAGATTTTTAAACAAAAATTCGGATTTGCCTCTCAGTCAGCCGGTACCATTGGATTACACTGGCCGGTACCCTTCTATGAAGGTACCACCAGAACCGATGAATAGTAATAAGCCAGTACCATTGACTTACATTGGCCGGTACCTTCCTTGCAGGGTATCGTGGGAACCGTGCTACAGTGTTGAATTTTTGTCTATAAATAGCAAGCCATTTCTCTTGTTTTATCATCCATTCATACATACATTCTCTCTTGCATCTTCTAACCTCTGATCTGAGATCAAGTTCCATATCATGTTTTAGTTTTGGTGATTTTCTTAATAAGAGAAGATGTAACCAAGTTTGCATACGGGGTCATGCCTCGAGTTATCTTGTCGCAAGCATCTCCTATCTCATCTAGATCTATCTACTGTTTTTAGATCATTCAAATCAATTCTTGTAATATGTCGAGGGTATTTAGGCTAGTTCTAGTATGTTAGAATACAGTATTTCGGTCTTGTGTTGAAAAGAATGTAAGGATGGTTCTACCAATGTTAGAACTCGGTATTTAGCTTTGTACCGAATAAAAGGGTAAGCGACGTAGGGTTGGTTCTACCGGTATTAGGACTCGGTATCTAGCTTAGTACCAGATAAAGTGTAAGCAACATTGTGAGGCTTCTCCGCCAAATATAAGGTGCTTATGGACGTAGTGATTACGAACTCTCGAGTAGGTGACTCGAGAAGTGGAGTAGGGCAAGGAAGGAGTCCTTGTAGCCGAACCACTATAAATACTTGTGTCGTACATATATCCTTTACATTTATTCCTTACTTATAAGCATTAGTTAATTTATATACATATGCTCATCACTTGTTGCTTAATCTAAAGTATTCTAATAAATAATTAACCAAAAGTTTTTGAAATTAAACTTTTAATTGGTAAAACTATTTAACCCTCCCTTTTAGTTTTCCACAGATGTGAGATGCTTTTGTGTTGTAAGTGCATGGGAATTTGAGATGATTTGTATTCTAGAAACTCCAACAACACTTCAACTTCATCATTCTTCATTTTCTATACTAAATACCATGTGATCAATTCCCACAACTCTTACACTTCCATGTCCTTTCATGATTCAGCCTTCCTTATTAAATCCTGTACAATTTTCACAGCGAGATTTACACACCTTTAATACTCCACGATAAATATAGGGACTGAATCTTTTAATATATAAGATAAGATACATGCATTGTTTTAACAGAAAAAACAAACATTGTAAACCAAAAACCGCAAAATATGGTGCGGTTTGGATTCTATTTTTATAGAAACCGCAAGTGCGGTTGCAGTTCGGTTTTAGTCAAAATCTGCACCAAACCGCACCATCCTCACCCTAATTTGAACTTACCTCTTAGAGAACATGGTGTCATGGTTCAAGCTATGACCCATTTTGATGTCACGTCATCTTTTTTCACTTTCACATCTTTTTTCACTCACACGTCCAAGAATCCATGCAAAAACACTCAATTTGGTACCCATCGCTTCATTTTATTTTCCATTTTTTCAAACCAACTAAATTTCTCATTAAAATAAAAATACAAATTGCATTAAAAATAAAGATACGAAAAAAAATAAAAAAACTACGAAATAATAAAAATACATAAAGTCATTAATAAACTGATTTCTCCTCTGGTAGAAAGGATAAGTTTTATGAAAAGTGTTGTATATAGGGTATGGGATATATAAAGGATAAACAAAAAAATTGAAAAACAGCCGTTTTAACGACATCCAAAAGGTAAAAAAAGAGAAATACAAGCATCGACATATATGAAGAATTTGGTTCAAGCCATGGCGCGGTGCACAAAGGGTGTCATGGCGCCACCATTGCGTTTTAAAATAATTGTTCACGGGTAAAATCAAATAGTTTAAAAAGAATACAATTATAAAACATAGTGATAGCTGTTTTCTTATACTAATTAATTTACTTTTTCTTTTTAATTCTATGATAATAACTTTAACCGAAACTAATTTAGTAAATCAAATAACTCTGGGTGCCGTTTGGTTGGGGTATATTAGGGTCATTTGCATTTTAATTTCCCCTAAATATTGTGTTTGGTAACACAAATAGGGGAATTTAAAATTCCATGAATTGTCAAAATGGTAGAGAAATTAAAATGGCTTCAAAAAGTGAAGAATTTTCATTTACTTGGAAAAAAAAATTATAAACTTTTTTTCTACTCTTGTTTTTGTTCTCGGTTTGTTGTTTTTTTAAATCAAATGATATCCATCACTTTAGTCGGGTCGAGTTGATCACGTTCGGGTCGGGTCAAGGTTAAAAATTTCATACCCGAAACCGACCCTATTTGAATTCGGGTTAGTAGGGTTCGTGTCAATTCGGGTCGGGTCAACTCGGGTCGGGTCCGTTCGGGTTCGGGTCAACCCGAGTATGAGTAAAACGTAATAAAATTGATTTTTTTATCATCGTTTATATAGAAAATTTATAAAATTTATTTTAGAAAAATATTTATTTAGTATTCGGGTTACTCGGGTTGACCCGAATAAATTTTTTTACCCGCGTAACCCGACCCGAATAGGCTTAATCGGGGTCGGGTCGGGTTTTTTGACACCCCTATCCGTCCCTCCCTAAAAAATTGCAATAATAAACATAATGACAGATTTCAAAAAATTATAAAATTCTGTCAACCAAACATGCGTAGGCATTTTAAATTCCGAAATTTTAAATTCTCAAGAATTTAAATTTCTTATAATTTAAAATTCCGAAATTTTAAAAGAATGAACCAACAGCACCAAAGAGAAACACAACAAATCATTAGCTTGTTGGTTACTTTAAAAAACCTGAAAAGGTTAAAAATGGACAAGTAGCTTTTCACAACATATTGAAAATGGCTTTACATTCAAAATAAGCTATAAAAAATATATGAAATTATCCCACAATCAAATACTCGTAATAAATAAACAAACACCAACTTGCTCCCTTAGACAAGTGTAAGAAAATTGACCAAATAGACCCATTGAGTATTACTAGCATGGTATCCGTGTAAAGTAGCGGTTTCGACGACAATAAAAATAAAAAAAAATAAAATTTCATAAAAATATATGAAAATTGATGTTCAATTAAACAGCACAAAATTTTAGAAAATATGATTAAATTATATCATAAAATAAAATAGATAAAAAGTTATATTAATTTAAAATAAAAGTGATTTTTTAATTAAAAAATGACACATGTCACCCTAAGATGTGATTCTCTATAATGAGATAGATGATCAAAATTGCATATCTTTGTATTTTCATAAAAGTAACTTTAAAAGTCTGAATTTTTAAGACTTTATAAAAATAAAATGCCTTAAATACTTTATAATATAGTATAGATAGTTAGATACTACTCTATACGTGTTTAAGTGAAACCGTTGAGTCAGAAAGATGACCCAAATAAACCTATTTTACACCATGTTGGTCCGCTCACACACTCACTTTTTCCTTTTCTTTTAACTCTTGCTACAATGATGAATTTTGATACCGATACTTCCAAAATTAAACCAAACATACTAATCTCATACTCCTCTCGTCCTAAAATTATTGTCTTCCGGCGAAAAAACACACGGTTTAAGAAAATTACATTTATTACTGCTTTTTCTTTCTTATTTTTTAGCAAATAACAATTTTACCTTTAACTAATTAATTAAGATTAAGTTCATTTAGATGTCAAACTTTATTTAAATACCAAAGACTAATCCTCACCTCCATCTCAATCTTGATCAAATGAACGAGATTATACCCAAAACCCATTTTCATCCTTTTTTTCAAATATTATCTCTCAAACCGTGAATCGTTAAGCGAAAAAAATATACCATCGCGACGAGCATTTAATTATCTTTCTATAGATATCCACTTTGATATATTTTCGACAAACTTTTTTTTTATTTTTTTTCGTTGTTGAAACTTGCATGAGAAATCACATGTGATTAAACACTAATAAAATCATATGTGATATTAGTGTTAAATCACATATGATATTACTGATAAATCACATATAATAAAATCACAAATGATATTGTGTTAAATAATATATGATATGTAATTCTAAGGCAATCACATGTAATTCGATGTTTGCAAATATTTTTTCCAAACAAATTCTCAAAAGCACACTTTTTTATAAGCTAAAAATAAGGCTGGAAGGAATGGGAGGATACTCACCGATCAAAACCCAACTCACCTAGGTGAGTCCTACGCCGGTTATACCGACTCACGCGCGAGTTGCATGCATTAAGGTGAACCACTCACCCCAGTGAGTGGTAAAATCTTAGGCCCACTATTTTACTATCCGTTACATTTATAAAAAAAACTTTTTTTTAAAAAACCCATTTTTTACCTATAAATACCCACTACTTCACTGATTTTTATACACAACTCTCCCAATTTATATACATTCTCCCTAGACTTCACAATCTCCATTTTATTATCAAAAACATGTCTCATCAAAACACTCCCCGACCCAACAAACGTCAATCAAGAAACCACAGCCAAAGCAATCCGCCGACACCGGATGGCACGTCTATGCTCCGAAACCCATCTGAACACGAACTTATTACGGCCACAATCATACTATCACCAACCTTACCCAAACCAACCATACCCAAACCAGGCACCAGCACCGAAACAATACGGGTTTCATGGTTACGAGTCATAGCCAAACGCGTTTCATGGTTACTCGTCCCAACATTCCTCGTTTCCATTTAGCCACCAAGACTACGTCTCACAAACCCAAATGGGTGATTCGTCATCACAACTATGTATGGATCCAATCATGTCTCCTGTTAGGTCTTGATTTAGCTTGAATCACACGATTTAGAAAGGTTTATAATAGAGAGAATTAAGAGAGGAAGGCAAGTCTTTC
Source organism: Tanacetum coccineum (assembly GCA_026074375.1). Taxonomy (NCBI): domain Eukaryota; kingdom Viridiplantae; phylum Streptophyta; class Magnoliopsida; order Asterales; family Asteraceae; genus Tanacetum; species Tanacetum coccineum. The sequence goes on from BQNB010098147.1 coordinate 25,211, forward strand.
ACAATTTTCTAAAT
>BQNB010098148.1:0-25223 GCA_026074375.1 Tanacetum coccineum
ATTCAAGATCGTTTAGGACATAGATCTGCTTGAAGGATTGTATGTATATCATCGCCATGTTTTAAATAACTGCATGTGTCTAATATTCAAATTCAAGTGGTGTTTGAATTATAATATTCTAGTAATGTAATTTCAGAATACGTATAATATGGTCTGAAATACAAAAAAGTTCACATTAGTGACATGGGCATCTATGCGTTTACATAAAGATGAATCTCGTGTCGAATTATATGTATTGGTGCATCAAGTTCTTTGACAATAACGTACTTTCTAATTTATTGTCTAAATTATACACGAGTAATATACTGTTGGAAAAATAGTATATGTTATATATATTTATTATGTCTAAAATTGAGATAATATGAATGAGGTATCGTGTTTCGAAGTGGGACACGTGAAACACAAAATCTGAAAATTTATTTTAGGAATAGATTTAAACTTAGATTTAAGTTCATTTGGATATCAAACTTAGCTTGGATATCGGGGGACTCATCTCCACCTTCCATCTCCATATCATCCGACGAAGGAGATTAAATCCTCAATTTACACTACAGGGGTATCTTGGCCATTTCAATCCACTATATAAATATATTTTTTCTTTAACAAACACTCATTCAACACACACACACAAAACGTGTTTTTTCTCTCTCTACCAACAACATATCAATCATCACCAGGAACAAATTCATTAGATCTACTCCTAACATCTAATCATCACGAGCATCAATATGAGCATCACGAACATCTAATCGATCGATCTTCGATCGATTATCTTCTTCTTCGGTTGATTAACATTAGGTTAGATTCATCAGATATGTTCTTATTTTTTGTTATTTGATGTGAATAAGCTTATTAATTTATCATCATTCGAATTTATAAGCTTATTATTCAGCTTATTTTAATCGAATATCTTAATTATTTGTTATTAGTGATAAGCTAATTTATTTAGGTCCTTTATGTGAATAAATTTATGTATTATCATCATTTGAATTTATGTTGTTGAATTATAAGTTGGCTTGTTAGCTTATTTTGATGATATATAAGCTATCTTATTAGCTTATTTATGTTGCTAGTCTTAATAAGCTTTATTATTAGTTATTTTTATGTTCTGAATAAGCTCTATTAGATTAATTTATTGATATAAGCTGAATTAAGATGTATTTAGCTTATCAGTTATCAATACGCAGTTTTAAGTAGCTTTTGGTTAACGTGTTCGATATATCATATATCATATATCATATACTTTTCATACGTATGTCATATATGATATCATATATGATATTGCTTTGTCATATGTATATGGCATGTGATTATCATATATGATATTTTTTTTAAACAGTTTATTTATTCATATATGATACTTTTCATACGTATATTATATATGATATTGCTTTGTCATATGTATATGGCATGTGATTATCATACATGATATTTTATTTCTCCAAAAAACAGTTTATTTATTATATTATATACATTTTATATTTTCAGAATTGAAGAACATGAATGCTTGTTCATTATGTGGAAGTGTTGATCACAACAAGAGGAGGTGCCCTAAGAGGTTTGAAGATCAAGAACAAGTCGTGGTTCAACATTAAGTTGTTGTTCAAGAAGAAATTATTGTTTAAAAAAGTACTCTTTTATGTTTGATTGTTATATGAACAAGTGTTACAATTCTTTTTTCACTTGAATTTTGTTGTTTTTGATCGTACATGAATGTGATTCAATTATTTATCATATGTGATATTCTAAGAAATCATATATGATTTTACATCAGTTTCTTTTACATTTGAATTATCATATGTGATATTTGTATTTTACAATTTGGTAACAAAGTATCATATGTGATTTCTTTCATAAATAACATATGATTTAACACGATTTATCAACTATCATACTTGATGTTTAAACAATGATAACATGTGATCCTGTTCTAATGCTATTTTTACGAGTGATTATGAATGTGTGCATAAAACTTAAACAAAATAGACATAATATTCAAATTCAAATCCGCAAGACATTGTACTAGTTTCAGATGGTTTACAAAATCGTCTATAGAAAATAAATAGAGATCACATTTTTTTCGTGTGCGTCTTTGCAAACCCCATACTTCGTTCTTGGCAATCTCTCTGTTGTAGATTTCCATATGCATCATTAAAAACCCTCATACTCCGTTGCATTGTCTTTTTGTAGCTCACTTTGGTCTGGTGATTGTTGTTTCTTAATGTTCACTTCTATGGCCTTGAAAACAACTTTCTCTACACAAATAAAAAGATTTGATTTTATTTTCAGGCACATTATCATATATGATATATTATAGTTTACAGAAGTAGTCTTTCAAGCAGATTATCATATATGATATCATACACAAAACTAACTTTTAATTACTCACCAGGAGATCACAGAGTTTCTTGTATTTTATTTTCAAGCACATTATAATATAGAAAAAATTACATGTTTCGTCCCTATGGTTTATACCAAACATCACGTTTCGTCCCTATTTCATTTTAATTACACTAGGCGTCCCTAATTTTGAAACTGGTAACGCTGGTCGTCCTTATTTTGGATGGTCGTTAACTTTTCTCGTTAAGTCTAATTATTAAAAGGGTATTTTGGTCTTTTTGCTCCTGTCACCACCATAGGGACGAAAGTGTAATTTTTTATACGAATCAACTTTAAAAAAAGACCATTTTTTCTTCTTATTATTATTATTACAAGCAATAATTAAAAAAAAATTATACGAATCAAATTAAAAAAAAATTAATTTTCTTTTTATAAAAAAGAATTTTAAAACAAAAATTTATATTTTTTTATTTCGGTTTCAGTTTACGAGCAATAATAAAAAAATCTTTAAAAAAATTTTTAATTTTTTTTATTTCGGTTTCAGTTTACGAGCAATAATAAAAACAAAATTTTAAATTTTTTTTATTTTGGTTTCAGTTTACGAGCAATAATAAAAAAAATCTTAAAATTTTTTTTTTTAAATTTTTTTATTTTGGTTTCAGTTTACTAGCAATAATAAAAAAAATTAATTTTTTTATTTCGGTTTCAGTTTACTAGCAATAATAAAAAAAATTAATTTTTTTTATTTCGGTTTCAGTTTACGAGCAATAATAAAAAAAAAGTTTAAATTTTTTTAATTCGGTTTCAGTTTATGAGCAATAATAAAAAAAATTAAAATTTTAAATTTTTTTTAGTTCGGTTTCGGTTTACGAGCAATTTTATTTCGGTTTCAGTTTACGAGAAGAAAAATAATAAGTCGCGGTGTTTTTTAAAAAAATTTAAAAATTGTTCGAACTGAAACTGAAGTAAAAAATTAATTTTTTTTTATTATTGCTCGTAAACTGAATCCGAAATAAAAAAATTTAAAATTTTTTAAAATAAGATAAAATAATAATAATAATAATAATAATAAGAAGAAAAAATTACACGTTTCGTCCCTATGGTGGTGACAGGAGCAAAAAGACCAAAATACCCTTTTAATAATTAGACTTAACGAGAAAAGTTAACGACCATCCAAAATAGGGACGGCCAGCGTTACCAGTTTCAAAATTAGGGACGACTGGTGTATTTAAAATGAAATAGGGACGAAACGTGATTTTTGAATAAACCATAGGGACGAAACTTGTAATTTTTTTCTATCATATATGATATATTATAGCGTTACAGAAGTTGACTTTCAAGCAGATTATCATATATGATATTATACACAAAACTAACTTTTAATTACTCATCAGGAGATCACAAACTGCTTGTATATTATTTTCAAGCACATTATCATATATGATATATTATAAATGCTTAAAACCTAACTTATATCATGTATGATACATTACATAAGTTTTTACAGTTTGTTTAGGCAACTTATCATATATGATTTTTCACTAACATGTCATATTATATCTGTTTAACGTAGAATAAGTCTTCGGCTTCCCCTCTTGCTTGGCCTACACCTTCAGCAAAAGCTTATTCGTGCTTTTACTTATTCAAACTAACTTCTACTCCATTATTTCGTCTCTAAAATCACAATATCATCAACAAATTCTTTCTAAATAGTGAAAACTTAACTTCTAATCACTTATTTTCTTCATTAAAGTCTTAATAACATCAACATATTTTATCTAAAACTTACTTATCATCTAACATCAGAATAACATCAAAATATCATCATTATTAACTATATAAACACAATAAATTGAAAAAAAACCACAATACGTTCATCAAAAACTCTAAAAACATTAAAATATGTAGATGGAGTGTTTTATACCTGAATTAGTGATTTTAAGCTTGTATTTCATCAGTTTTTTACTCGAATCTTCAGCTTTAAGCTTAATCGTTAAGATTTGTTCTTCAACAACATCATCGACATCTTCTTCTTCCATTTTTAATGCGATTTGTGGATGATCTTTGATTTGTGTATGTGTTTTAGTGTGTGTATTTTTGGATCGGTGTAAAAGTATGTGTTTTTAGTGTGTGTGTGTGTGTGTGTGTGTTTGATGAGAGAGAAAGAGAATAATATCTAGATCTAGATGAGATGAATTGAGGGTGGTAGGTGTGTGAGGGAAAATGACGTAAATACCCCTCCGCCCTATTTTGTTTTTTAATTAAAATATCATTTTAATCCTAGCCTTTGATCTATTTTAGATGGAGGGCTGGGATTGGTCCCCTCGTATCAAAGAAATAGAGGGTATCCAAAATAACTTCCCTCTTTAAACTTATCAAATAAGTTTGTACAGAATATTTTGTGTCATTAAAAGATATGCAAAACTTTTTTGTTAATAAAAGATTTGCTTAAGTTGGGCAGTTATTTATCTTGAAAAACAAGACAACGTTTTCACTATAAATAGAGGCCTAGTCTCATTCGTTTTAAACACAACTAAATATACAGCTCCATAGAAACCAATTTCCAGGAATCCTTTCGATCAGAAATGTACGATTGCTTCCGTGATTTTTCAGGCTAGTTTGTCATGTCCGGCTGTACAACAGCTATGGACGTTGTACTCTGGGAAATAGACGACGAATCTATTTTAAGGGAATCGTGTTAAACACGAGCCTCGTTCCATGACCTTTTACTTCTTTTATTTACTTATCGTTATATAGTGTCTGTCTTCTGCTTCTACCTCTTTCTGTCTGTTATTTAATTTTCTAGTTATTTATTTTCTGTTAATTTAATTTATTGTATTATAATTCGATTTTATTAATAAAAATGTAACAGTTTCCCAACAGTCTTAAAACAGATTCTGTGTAACAGAATTAAAATCACTTTTGTTAAATCAGATTAATTATTATTAACAGATTTTATAATTATAAACTGTTTTCTGTCGAAACCAAGTTGAGTTTCTTTGGAAATCAATTTTAATAAACAGATTTCTAATGTACAGATTTGGAATTACATATCTATAACGATTTTTAAAAAGCAGTTGTTCAGATCCGTTTTGTTTGAAACCAAGATTGAGTTTCTGTTAAACTGATCTAGTTGATTCACTGAAACCAAGATTGAGTTTCTTTGAAGCAAATCCGGTACAAGGTTATAGAAATCAGGATTGAATTTCTTAGATACCGGTTTATAACAGTTTATTTAATTGTTTTTGTGTGATCTTTCAGGTGTTCAGATCAGTTTATTTTGAAACCAAGATTGAGTTTCTATTAAACTGATCTATTTGATTCATTGAAACCAATTTGAGTTTCTTTGAATCGAATTTGGTACAAGTTTAAATAAACCAAGTCGAGTTTATTAGATACCAATTTATTTTAACAGTTCTTAACTGTTTTGTATTGACAAGTTTATTAATGGTAACACGAGTGTAACCCTAGTGAATCTTGTAAATGTAATTGGTGCGCCAGTTACTGACATGGTTGCAAATCATGGCGAATTTAGATTCATTGAAACCAAGTAGATTTTCTTTGAAACAAATCTCTTAAAACATAAGTTGTTATTTTATTAGATAACTGTAACATGTTTAATGAAATCAAGAAGTTTTTATTTGAAACAAGATATTGATAATTATACAAGTTATTATTAAATATCAGATTATATACATCATTTTTACTAAATTAGTGGAAGTGTTTGTTTGACTTGTCTAGTTTATTTTAAACCGGGTCGAGTTTAATTATTAACCAGATATAATTCTTAAAATTTTGAAGTTTAAAAGTATATCTGTAGAAACTTTGTTGAGTTTCTTTAGAAGAATGGATCTATTGAAACCTTGTTGAGTTTTTTTAGATGAATGGATCTACTGAAACCTTGTTGAGTTTCAGTATAGAAATAGATCATGTAAAATAGATCTATTAAATATCTTTTAATGAAAATTGACAACATCATATTACATATGTGTTTTGTTAAAACATTATGTAATAGGTGATATTGTTTAATTGTTTTAATCGAAAGACTTCTTTTAAAACGGTTTTGTATAACGGATCTTACAAAACATCAGTGTTTTAAACAAAAGACGAATTAACATCGTTTTGTTAAGAAACACTTGTGATTAAGCATGTTGTTAACAGTACCAAAATTAGTTTCAAACTAATCATGAGATCTCGTATTAACAAAATATTTGGAATGTCACGAGTGACATCTAAAGGATATGCTCTTGAACTTGTTAAAAGAAAGACCGATACTCTAGTTACGTATACGGTAGATGCTTTGAAGCATTCAAAAACCTTATGTGCCATAACTATGCGTTATATGGTCTGAATCACATGAAAGCTGAGGCCATGACGGAATCCGACCTTAGATAATGATGGATTAACACTTCGATATCATGTCATGTTTATGGTGATAAGAGTTTGATTAACTCTTTTAATGCAATGAATGGAGAGAACGAATTTGGGCAACTCCCCAACTGCTAATATCACGAGAACGGGAGATGTGATTTACATCTGGAAAAGAGTTTAAGTTAACCAACGCGTTGTACATGTCAGAGATTCATAGGAATCTTGTGTCCGGATGGTTACTTAATGAAATTTAGCTTTCATCTTGTGTTTGAATCAAATAAAAAAATTGAGTTAACGAATAACATAATTTGAAAATGTTTAAGCTGAATGTATTTTCTAATGGTCATTTCATTAAAATGAGTATGAATTCAGCTTATTTGATTGTTTAAATGTATGGCATGGTTGACTCGGACATGTTTTAATTTTTAACTCAATATGTTGTCTAATTAAACCAAATTGGATACCCTTTTTGTATTGACACGGATTACAGAATTAAAACTTGTGTTGAAGCCAAATTGACAAGATTGTCTTTTCTCTCGGTTAAACGGAAATAACCGAACCCCTTGATATGATTCACATGGTTTTATGTGATTTGGAATTGATACCTACTAAGGTAGCGAATAGCGAGTACTTCATCATATGTGTTGATGGTGGTACAAAATATTGCTATTTATACTTACTTGAGAGTAAGGATATATACAAGATTGTTCTATATAAATAAGTTGAGAATCAACTTATCATTGAACAAGGTGGTTCGAAGTCACATCGGAGGTGAATATGTGTTTCTATTTCTAAATTTATGTGCTAAACTTAGAATAAGACACAAATTTATTGCTCTTGATACTCCAACAAGAGAATTGTTGTAAGAAAAGAACCGTGCATTAGAAGATATGGTTAATGCCATGTTCTTAAGTCCTGGTTTAAGCCATGGCATGTGGGGGAAAGCGATTATATCGGCTACTTATCTTTTAGATAAGAAAATTCTATACTGCTCCCGGTTTTATTGATTGTTGTTGTTTTTTTAGACTTTATATATTTTATATATTTTATTATATATTTTATATATTGTTGTTGTTATTATATATAGTATATATATTATAGTTTGAAAAACCACAAATCAATCCCTTGTAAAAAAAATAAGACATTTTTTATGAACTATGTATGAGAAGAAGACTATCTTATAAGTATTTACAAATCTGGGGGGGATATCTAGCTAAGATATCCGTATTGAACCCCCAAGGTTCAAAAGATTTGACCTGAAACTGTGAATTGCATATTCTTAGTATATGCTCATAACAGTAGTGCTTATGGTTTCTTTGTGTATGTGATATACACAAGGATACGATAATGGAATAAAGAAGTGCTTCCTTCTTCGGAAATATATTTCCTTGTTAATGAAGGAAATTGGAAAATCATCTAGAATAGATGACAAAGTTGTCCAAGATCAGAGGCAACGAGATGATTATGATCTCCAAGATGAGAGACAAGATCAACCCAAGGAAGAAGAGGTTGAACCTAGAAGAAGCAAAAGGGCAAGAACCGAGAAATCGTTTGGACCCGATTTGTTTCTTTTATGGTAGAAAATGAACCTACTTCTTATCGAAAAGCGGTAACTTCCTCGGAATGGCTCAATGGAAAGAAGCCATTAAAAGTGAAATAGATTCTATTTTAGCTCGTGGATTTACTTTCGGGTTGTAAACCACTAGGCTATAAATGGATCTTCAAAAAGAAGAGGAAAGCCGATGGCACCGTTGACAAGTACAAAGCAAGACTAGTAATCAAAGGATTTAGACAACGCGAAGGTCTAGATTACTTTGATACTTATTCGCTTGTTACGCGAATAACCTCGATTAGAATGATACTTGCTATTGCCGCATTAAGAAATTTGGAAGTTCACCAAATAGATGTGAAAAAGGCATTTCTAAACGGAGATTTAGAAGAAGAAATATATATGAACCAACCTGAGGGTTTCATGGCTCCTGGATTAGAGAGCAAAGTTTGTAGGCTTGTTAAGTCATTATATGACTTAAGGAAAGCTCCCAAACAAGGACATCAAATTTCACCATATCATGTAAGAATGTGGATTCGAAATTAATGGATGTATGTGTGTACTCATGTGTTTATACATAGATGGTATAATTATCACTAGAAGTGATAAGAAGATAAACAAATCCACTAATGACATGTTGGAGTCAAGATTGACATGAACTTCATTAGTTGTTGAATATGGTTCTTGGAACTAAGGTCACGTGAACCAATATGGATTTGTTTTGAAGTCAAAAACATTATAAGGACAATATTCTTGAGAGGTTCAATGTGGGGGATTCCGGCCTAGCTAGAATTCAATGACATCTTTTAATCTAAAGGTGTTGCCCATTTTGAATACTCAAAGAATATTGGGCATCTTATGTGTTTAATGACGGGCGTCTGACCTGATTTACAACTTATAGTCAGGTGGGGACCATTTGAGTAATTATTACATGAGTACTATGATTGAATTATGGAAGATATCCAACTGCTATCAAATGATAGAGTAATGTAAATACGGATTCTTATAAGTATAAGAATCTAGATCAACTAGAGCGGATGTATTTACGCTAAGTGGGAAGCTATGTCTTAGAAATCTTGAAAGTATTTCAAACACACGCTTATAGCTAAATCTATGATGAAATCTGAATTTATCATTTTAGATAAATTTTTAGAATATGCGGGATATTTACGTTAATTCGTAAAGGACATACCAACATGTCGTAAACCGGTAACGGCCATGTTTATAAAGTGTGATAGTCAATTGAATTTTGATAGAGCTCATATCACAATGTAAAACGGTAAGTCGAGACATATTCATCATAGACGGTGATTGGTGCGACAACTACTCTCAAATAGAGTTATCACGATTGACTACGTAAAGTCAATGGATAACATCGCGGATCCACTTACGAAAGGCTTAAGCAGAGAGTTGGTTAGAGAGTCGTCTAAAGGAATGTGACTAAAGCCCTTAAAGGAATGAGTTTCTATGAAGGAAAACCTAACCCAGTTGACTGGAGATCCCAAGATCTCGGTTCATTAGGATAACCTAATCATAGAAATGTAGGGGAAGTCACGTCAATATGGGGTGTTATTTACAATTGTAACATCCTAGTCCATTCCTATAACAAATGCAACTTGTTGAGAGGTTAAACATATGGCTTTAATGATTCAGGATGAAATCACAAAGCATAGTGATTCATGATAAAATCACAAAACATATGTTTTTAATGATTCATGATGAAATCACTTATGTGAGAGAGAAGTGGGGTCGCTTCGAAGGGAATTGTGGGGGGCGCAATTTCTAAGAGCTCTTGCAGAACCAGGCTAGTAAATAAAGCACTTTTGTTATCGCTATGCAGCTGCAAATATTACACACACACACAAAACATTTATTAATTATTACAAATCTTAAGGGTTTTTCTAACATATGCCTAGGGGCACATGATAAGGTGGGACAGAAGGCTGTGTGTCACAGTCTGATTGGCCAGCAGTTATTATTATTAATTATTTATCAGGGCCCACAATTACTGGGCCAACATCATGCTGTGACACACCGCCCTTCTGTCCCCACTCTTATCATGTGCCCCGAGGGCACATGTTAGAAAAACCAAAATATTAATACCATATAATAATTGTTAAGTAAAGTATATATACAAATTTACTTTTATAGATATTTAGTTCGGCATCTTCTTACTAATTCCCATTCTCTTAGTTAGGTGTACGTGTTCACAAATATTTATCTAAGTATATAAGAATTTACATAAATGTGATGGCATGACTCGTCCGTGTTTACAGACGTTTCCTAAAGGTTCGTAGGACTTTATGATAATTTTAATATGGTATATAATATCTCCTTCTATATCTATCTGGTTTGTTGCGGCAATTTAACATAGCAATATTGGTGTAATGCCTCCAATAGAATAGTAGGGTTGAATTTAGTATAATAAATTGGGCCTTATTGGGCTTTTAGGCCCAATAAGCCTATTTTAATAATCCGTAACGTTTAACGCTCAAAATAAGTTAAACGCATAGTATTCAAGTTGTACGTTATTAAATAAGCTATTCGTAAGCTTATCCAATAATCTACAAAAACCGTGGGCTTACGCCTTGGCGATTTTCTCATATTGGGGCCGTGCCCGTTAAGTCGAAAACTTAGTTTATAACTTATCCATATTGCCCATAGCAAACATTAAATTAAAACACAAGACTTATTAATAAGCTACCAATAAGCTTCCAATAAGCCAAGTTTAATGAGTCGAACCTTAGAGCTTGTTTATTTAGCTCGTTGGTTGTTGGGCTTTTTGTGAGACGCGGCTTATAAGACCATTAAGCTATATCCGAGCTTATTTGTTAAGCCGAATAAGTTTTTAGCACCTTGTCCTTTCAAAATAACAAGAGATAATCAAACAAAAATAACCGAAGAAAAACCTAAGCCAAATCTAATCGATCTAATGTTTTCCTAGTAGGCCGACCCAATATATAAAGTTTCCAATAAGCTCTAATAAACCAATCTGAGCATATTATATAATTCCCAAATCAATAAAAAAAAGCCTAATAAGTTCATATTTTCTATTACATAAAAATCACCACGATCACGAAAATATACTTCCATTTTCTCTTTTTCTATTCTATTAGACGAAACCAAAAAACAAAACCTTTGACAGGTTTAACGTATATTTCAAAAACATGTTTATTAACAAAAACAAGAAGTACAACTAGTGTGGTTATATGCCCTAAGCTGAACATAAAAGTAAAAAGATTTTATCATCATAGATTGACTTAAACAAAAGATGATGGTTTAGAAGGAGTGAACAAAGACAATAGCAAACCCAACCGTTGTTTATAACTTACTCGAATACAATAAGAATCAACCAATAAGAATCAACCACAACTCAATATCTTCAAAGGCTTTTGATCAAGATTGAAAAGAAATGGATTTGTGTGTGTTTGTTGGTGCGTTCGAATCAAGAGAGAAAAAGAAAGAGGTGTATGTTTTCTATGTTTGAAATGAGTATGCAATGAATAGATAACATATAAACTAGCTCAAAAAATCACATGTATCCACATGCATATATGTTGTGTATGAACCGACTTGGGGGCCAAGGGGTCCTAGGGGAACCAAATTTGATCATCTAATTATTGCTTGGGTAAGGACTAAGCATGAGCCTTAACTGTAGGAACAGCACTGTTAACTTGAGGTAAAAAAATTCACCAATTTCAAAAATGAGGCCTAAAGTGTAATGCATGCATATTTTCGGTGCTAAGTTTGGGTCTAGGGGGACCAATTTAGTCTCTAACATTTTAGGAATGACAGTGCATGGCACAGTGAATTTCTCTTTCCAAGGTTTTCCCATGATACATGCATTAAGAATACTTAACCGATTACGTAAATATACCGAAAATGATTAACGTGCTTTACAAAAAGTCCAATTTATAAAATACTATAATTAAAAATGTAAAAAAACAAGATCACTGTCGAAAGATTATGATAAAATACAATACGGTTCGCTCCCGGAGATGATTCTCAGATAATAACGGGACAACTTCCCGGTTACACGTAAAAGTTAAGTGAAACTTATAAAATTCAAAATACTTAACGGAAACGGCTAAGTTACGGATTGGAAAATTACGGGTTATGACATCCTTTCCCCATTAAAAGAGCCTTGTCCTCAAGGCTTATGAAGTGGCATCTGCCACGGATGCAGAATTTGAGAAAAGGTGAGGGTACTTCGTTTGCATTTGATCTTCGCGTTCCTAAGTGAACTCAGGACCTCTGCTGGAGTTCCAACGTACTTTAACATTCGGGATACGGCTTAGCTTCAGACGTTTGACCTCACGGTCCATGATCTCGACTGTTTCTTCAATGAAATAGAGTTTTTCGTCAATTTGGATTTTATCCAACGGTATAGCAAGGGTCTCGTCAGATAGGCACTTATTCAAGTTTGAGACGTAAAACGTATCGAAACTCTACTTCAGCTGCTGCTGGGGATTCCAATTCGAATATGTCGAACGGTCCCTAACTTTTAATCGATATTCTTGAAAGGTCCAATATAGCGCGGGTTCAGCTTTCCCCGTTTGCCAAAACGTATCACTCCTTTCTAAGGATATACTTTCAACATGACCTCGTCTCCTACTTGAAACACATGGGGTTTCCGTCTTATGTCAGCATAACTCTTTGACAGGACTTAATATTATCACGGGCGTCGCTTATATAGGCTTCATTATTTTGGATTATTTTCTCAATCTTCTCGTGGATGATCTCTAGCCAGTGAGCTTTACTACATCCAACTTTTAGCCTAATAAGATAGGTGATCTGACACTTACGTCACATAAACCAATGCCTTCGAATAGACAGCCTTAAATGCAGAGTGTGGTCACCTGTTGTATGTACGAAAAATTTATCTACAATCGTGCAGGTGTCTAACCCAACTTTTTCGAAAGTCAGTAGCAGAGCACTCATCAGTCCTCAATTTTGAATGGGACCTCTCAGCTTTGACCGTCAAGTTTTGTCGGGTGTATTCAAATATGTTACTCATATCCAATAAGTACAAGATGACTTTATTAGAGAGTCTGCCAAAAAATTGGTGAAGTAAATCTTGCCATTCACGGTCAGAAATGATAGAAACTTGGTACTAGTACGCCATGCCTCGAGACTACTTCCTTCAAGTACTGTCTCTAAACTTCCAACGACATCATCTTCTCTCATGCCACACACAGAACCTATTGAGCAGAATCCTATCTATATGCTCGGGGTGTTTAGGGGTGAGTGGGGGGTGGGGGGGGGGGGCGGGCGGTAACGCGGACGCGATTACCCAAACCAGTCTTGAACTATTGTTGTCGTCTTTAGGCAGCTTTAGAAACCAAAATCTCCTATGTTTTATGTTCACACACCTATTTCCATTGTGGTGAAAAAATCTTCTTCTGGTTCAAACACCTACAGTCCAGATGGTTTCTGATATTCAGCCTTAACCTTAGCACATGTCAAACACTGACATATGTGGCGATTTTTGCTTTCATGTTAGGCCACCAATACAACTTCTTCAAGTCTTGATACATCTTATCTGATCCAGGATGGATGGAATACTTTGACTTATGCGAACTCAATCAAAATCAAGGCCCCTCAACTTCCCAAACAACGGAATCTAACTTCCCGGATATTCAAACATAATGTACCGGGATAACGCCCAAATTATTACATGTTTCTAAGTGTTATTTACATGTTTATTCTATTCACACACACACAGTGAACTTTTGGTACTTAATTAAGCTTTGAAAGGAGCCGGTTATAGTCTCACTTGAAGGACTCGTGAGACCCAAGCTCATGAATCTATACACTAAAAGAAAAGATTTCTAGCCAAAGTTCAAGAAGTCCGCCGCACTTGCTACATTGTGCGCCGCACATTTTCCCAAAGTTTGAAGAATTAAAATCCATTAAATGCACCTACATTAACTCCCCAAAACGCCGCACTTATTTGTAAGTGCGCCGCACTTCCAGTAAAAGTCATTAAATCCCAAAGTTTCGGACGGACTTTTTTCCTAACGCGCCGATCACATTTGGCACACCACTCTGCCTATAAAATTGAACAGGACGAATTTTACATCCCTTAAGGTATCCACCGCAACAATCAATCCTCACATTCTAGTCAACCATTTTACACACACATACTTTCCCTCCTTTCACCAAAACACCAAGAAACACTTCTTTCCTTTTGAAGAAAAAGATCTAACGATCAAGAAATAAGAAGTATTTCTTTCCTTACCTAGTTGTGGAAATAAAAGAATGTCTTATGTAAAGTGTGATTTTTGTTAGAATACTAGCCTTACCATGAGAAGGCCTAAATCTCTCATATGGACTAACTCGATGAAGTTACGATAATGAATAAAGTGTTTTGGTATGATCTTGAATTCGCTTTAATCATAAGCTTATGTCTGCAAACCTGTTATATTTATCTAATCCTATTTTGTGTTTATTCAAACTTACAGATTATATAATCCGATATCGGTATAGGTCGATCAAATCTGTTTATGGATCTATAGGTTTTAAAGATATGTTCTATGGTCTTATAACGTCTGTGCGAGAAATCCACTTTCGTAAATTGATAAACAAAATAAGTTTCGATATAAAATAACTAGATTATTGAGTGAACACATTTGGGTCTATTTAACTAAATATAATTCTTAAGATAATCAAGTTAAATCGTAAAAAAACGTTTTCTGAAGAGAAAGGTATTTTTATTATAAATTAAGTCAATGATTCGGGAATGGTTCAAGAAAATCATTATATTTTTGAAACCACATCAAGCTTTTAATTGATAAATATCCTCGTAAAAATCAATTTCCTAGGTGAGGGTGCAAGAGGCGTGTTTTGATAAGAAATTTGAAAAAATTAAAATAATAAAGGGTTATTTTTCAATAAGGGTTGAGTGGAGAAGTGAGGCGAAGAAGGGGACGGAAGAGGAGAGAGATGATTGTACACTTACTATTATCCCTGTGGACGACCTGGTCTTAACCTTAAAGAATTAACTGTTACGTGGGTTATACGTTTCACCCGTGTGTTCTCTAATAATTGCGTACTATTTTTAGTCTATAAATTTTAAAGCTTTTGAAACCATCGAAAGTTTAGTAACGCCGATGTCGAGGATTTCTAGCTGAGTATCTGTAGTCAAACTCTGTGAAATCACTTTAACCTCCTCCTTCTTTTTCAAATCGCCGTAACATTTTTCTGGCAATCCGACCCTAAAATAAAGCAAACTAACAATTCTCCTTTGGATGCATACACATGCTTCCAATTCTGAACTTGTTGAACCCATTACTTGAACCTGAATGTACTCTGAATCGAAGACGTCGTCGACGAAACAGAAGAGTTCCATTCGATCAAAGAAACAGTCCATCTAAAAACCCGAGAATTGTCTATCCGCCAATTCTCGACATCAACCACTTCCATCACTTTCTAGTTACTCTTGAAAACCTTTACCCAATGGATGATGAACCCTCTTATTGGTGCTGAACCATTATGTTTGCTACCGACTCTCGATTCCCCAATTACTATTCCTGAAACCGCTAACGAATTTTCTATCAAAGGTAACCATTTGACCCTTGTCAAAGGAAACCAATTTGATGGAAGAACCAAAACCAATCCTCATAAACACATTTATGAATTCCTCAGAATCTGCGATTGTTTAAATACAGATCTCTACTCTACCGAAAATACTGAGACGCCGAACCCCTATGATGTTTTTACCTCTATCCCTTACTGGGGAAGCAAAAACATGGTTTGGACGAACTCAACGAAGGAACTATCGAAACATGGGATGAACTTCGAACCACTTTTATTAGCCGATTCTTTTCCCCCCATCTAAGCTTTTCGGTTCAGAGCGAACTCCTCGTCAGGAAATCCGAGCTTTCACTCAACAACGAGAACCAAATCTCCATAACCGACGCTTGGCTTCGTATGAAGGAAATGCTCTGAAACTGTCATGGTCACAATCTGTCCAAAGGCAACATTATCAAAATCTTCTATCATGGTCTCTAAGCAAAATAACTCAAAAAAAAGTTTTGAAATGCCGAAAAAAAAAAAAAACAACTGGAGGTAGTTTCCTACTATAAAACACCAAATCAGGCTTATCAGCTTTTGGAAGACAAGGTCTTACTAAAGCTCGACTGGGCTAAAAATCAAAAAAAAACCAAAACATCTCTTAAGAAATCCATTGCTTTCGCCAATGAAGGTAGCAGTAATTCCAATACTGACAAAATTATGGACCGAATGGATGCCATGACCCTAAAAATTGATGCTCAGTATAAAGAACTCTAAAACCACACTAAAAACCAAAACCAGATGAAGATGATATACCTATATCCCAAGAGGAAGAATCTAAATTAATGCAAACTTTTCATAAGACTCGTTTTTACAATGATTACCGCGACTGAAACTCAAATCACGATAATTGGTGTTCAAACGAACAAAGTAGTTATAACCGAGACAACTATCGACCCAGTACTGATGACAAACCTTATGATCTTCAAAAACAATTCAATGATTTCATGAAATCTCAGCAATCGACCAACGCTTTCGTTAAAGAAACATTCAAGGATCTCAAGACCCAACTCAAAACCGTAGCCAAAAATCATCAAGCGTCAATTCAGAATCTTGAAACCAAGTTCGACAGACTTGCTGACAAGCAATATAGTAGACCTTCTGGATCTCTTCCTAGCAACACTCAACCAAACCCAAAAGGACATAATTCCAAAGCTTACCAACCACCACAATCTCGCAATGAGCATGTGAATGTCGTATTCACAAGAAGTGGTAAATCTTACAACCCATCAGTTAACCCAAATGATCAACAAAATGATTCTGAAACTCCTATCAACTTCGATAGTGATGATGAAGACGAAGAATCTACACCATAACCGAAAACTCAAAATCCAGCACAGTCAAGGAAACTCCATTACCCAAACCATACAAACCAAAAATCCCATATCCTCAACGTCTAAGAAAAGAAAAAATCAAAGCTCAATACGGAAAATTTCTTGACATGATCCGCGAAGTTCGAATCAATGTGCCTCTTATCAATGTCTTGGCCGGAATGCTTAATTATGGAAAATTTCTCAAAGAACTCGTAAACAACAAACACAAAATAGAACAAATCTCTGTCGCTTTCTGAAGCGATGAAAGTTCAGCGATGATCCAAAACAAAGTTCCACCTAAACTCAGAGACCCTAAAAGTTTTCTTATTCCATGTAATTTCAACAAAACTTTCTCCTGCAACGCCTTAGCCGACCTTGGTGCTAGCATTAACCTTATGCTATATTTGCTATATGCCAAATTATCTCTCGAAACTCTTAAACCTACCAAAATGAGCATAAGATTAGCCGACAGATCATTCGACACGGGTGTGTAAATAAAGTTCGAGCAAGAGTTCAAATGTTTTAAAACATGTCATTTTTAATTTTCTTATTGGCTTGTGTACACTTCAGTACATAACCCGGACTTCAAATAAAGGAAGTTTTATCCTTAAAGTTAATCCTAACAATGAGAAGAACAATCTTCTCGGTCTTGAGCTAGTTATGCAAAACATTCAAAGTTTTGAGCTCATGAAAAGGGCTTACAGCTACTTCAGACTGTGACCCAAATGTCACAGAGAAGTGTACGCTTCCGTGCGCTTATCCTAAGAAAAAGGAGAAAAATCTTCTTATAATGGGTTTTCAAAATTGTTGAACACAATTTTTAAAGTGTTTTAAATGTCAAATACTTATGGTATAATACTTGTGGTATCTTTCTAAATTGTGTGTTCAACACTCCCTTCTCATGATACTTTCAAAAGTCAAATCATTTTTTAAGTGGATCAATGTTTTTTTTTGGGGGGAGCTTTTAAAATCAAGTTTTAATGTTTTTTGACACATTCTCTAAATGTCTATTTTAGTGTGTCTAAATCATTTCTTGTGGCATAACTTTTTTTTCCCCATGAATCTTTTTCTTATCTTAAATTTGAATCAATTGGTATTGAAAATACTAAAAGATTTATCATTTTCAAAGGGGGAGAAAATGTGATCAAGAAAAAATAATGTGATCTATAATACTTAAGAGTTTAAGTGCAATTAACTCTTTCCTCGATGTGCAAAACAATTTCAAATATCGATGCACATGTGTAACAATTTCGAATATCGATGCATATATGTAGGGGGAGCAATTCAAAAGAATGAAACTCTCAAAGTGTTAAAAGTTTTTGTTGGTAAAACATTGAATATGATCTCCTTTATGTTTTAATGATGACAAATAAACGTTCGCAAAACGTAAAATAACAAACGATAGCCAAAATCCGTAAATCCGGATATTTGCCTTTGGCATGTTGGTCACGCATCAGCACGTGGCCAGCATGCCACTTGCGAATTCTGTTTTTATGGATTTGCTTTTGCCGGCTTTTCTCTTACCCAACACATGTGGAAACTTAAATAAATGTATGTATATGATATTTAAGTATTTGGGAACACTCCAAACGAGGTTTAGACTTAAAGAGGAGCAAAAACGAATCCTCTTGTTTTTCTACAAAATGCCAACTAAAATCTTTTATCAAACGCGTCTAGCCAAGGCTGAGACTTCTTTCTAAACCTAGTATGATCATGTTTTCAACATACCAACAAGCAAAATATTCATTTGACATTAATCTGGATTTACGTTGTTCCTAATCACGTAACAGGTTTTACTCCCTCATTGGTCAAACTAAGTTAAAGGTCACTTTGCGTAAACGCATTGATGCGTGTCGTCATGTAGGTTGTTATTTTAGTTGTCAAGTTTTACATTTATATTTTGCCGACTTAACCTAAAACAACACTTTAACGAGCAGTGTACCCGATCAGATGTAGCTTCGTTGGTAAGTAGGGTGTCGATCACTAAGAGTGAGAGCGTTAATCTATAGTTCTATGTAAACTAAGTTAATCTAAACTATGTTAATTCTAATCTATTTTAAACCTATGCTAAACCTAAGTTAATCCTAATTATAACGGATAAGGGGGTTTTCAGTATGAGAGACTGGCACAGGTTTTATGGTGACTTAAATCAATTTTAAACACAATAACACACACAAGCAAATAATCAAAAGATAGAAGAGAGGTCTAGCCAAATATAAGAAAACTGTATTAATGATGATTAATTCAATTAAAACGCAAGTTTGTTTATTTTAGTGCAATGAGTACTTATCTCAAGGCGACTATCATTCTCGATTTAGTGGTACTTTTCTTCCTAAAACTAGACATATAGAATTCTGTCACAATTAAACACATCCGCATAAGGCATCCCATGCACTGATTATAATCTATCTTAGGAGATTAATAATGGTGATCTTATTAAACTCTAGCTCATGGAGACTTTACCCACTTACTGATTAATGGCAATTTATATTCTAGTAGTCCACTGTCTAAGTCTTTACCAAAGGAATCAGTACGTTATTTATTGATCCTAGGTCACCTGCTAGTCCAACTTGTTCACATAAACCAATAGTAAAGATAGGCATTATTTATGATCCTATTATTCAAGATATATAAATCACTATATGGAGAGCTATCCTAGCATCTAGCTAACTTGGTCGGTATCACTAGATCCAGTTGAATAATAGGTCACATACAAAAGCACGTAAACAAGTATAAATTAATTAACATAAACAATGATCAATGATAAATTAAGCAGTCGATATAAACTAACCAAACATTTAGATCTTTATAATCATGGCTAATACCCAAGGGTATTAGCCCTTAACCATTGTAATTAATACAAGAATAATTAATCAACCAAGGTAAACTAACCGAGTTAAACGAATGATACCAAAAATTGAACGGTTATAAGAGTATAGGGATTACAAGGTGTTTCCTATGGAATTAGTAGCTTTGCTTGACCCCTTCAACTCTTCTTGTCTTCTGAAAATTGACTTTTGTGGTTAGGGTATTAAAAATATGATCAAGCACACCAAAAACTCATTGTTAGGTCTTCTATTTATAGTATTTATAATTTGGTTGATACGCCGTATTGGTGGAAGTTAATACGGCGTATCGAGAGTTTCTTGGAGTAGGGACCACGTTTAATATTTTTTAGAATATCTAATTACTATATCTTGGATACGGTGTATAGAAGTCTTCTAGATACGGCGTATAGGTCTTCGTGGTTTCTTGTGAAGTGCAGGCACAAATATTCCGTATCTTCCTTGATAGATATGGCGTATTGGATGTGAGAACAATATTCTTCAGATTCCTTCGTTTAAGCTCAAGAATGCGTGCCTTTTAGCTAATCTTCACAAAGTACTCCATAATTACTGCAATTCTCAAATATAAACGATTAAGTATCAATTCTTGCAATAATTATACAAAATGGGTAATTTACATGGGATAAATGATGCTATAAAAGTAATGTTATTTGATGTTATCAAATATCCCCCCACTTGAATCCTACTCGTCCTCAAGTAGCCTTTAGAAATTTATGAAAATGTATCCCTAAGGATTTTTCTGTTAAGCATTTATTCGATCAATTACCAGTACACAACCAAACACCTCATGAAATAGGAAGATGAAAACACTCAAATCACTCAACTAATCCATGTGGTAACATGTAACTAATTCGCTTAATTTCTCGGTCGTGACGTGTTGGGAATTATACATTCTTGACTTAGTACCGTTAGTGATAATACTTAGTACCGATAGTTATAGTTAGTACTGACAGTACAAAGTGTTAAGTACTGATCAGATAGTTAGTACCGTTAGTAGAAAATAGTTAGTACCATTTAAGAGATATGTATGAGATATTATAGGAAAAGATATGTATTATCTTTTACGCGTTTTGTAAGCCTATTAAGGTTTATCCTTGGTCAAAAATAAAATGAAACCCTAAAAACTTAGAGTGTGCCGTGGGTTTGGGGACCAAAAGGGAGAGAGTTTGCTTTGATTTTTGCTTGTATGAAAGTGTAAAAGGATAATGGAATTAGGGCTTGCTTTATATAGTATAGAGAAAACCATGAAACTACTTCAAATGGAAACCATGGGAGGGAAATGGTTTTAAGTACAAGTGTAAGAGACTTCTCCTCCTCCCTAGGAGGAGGGTGCGGCAAAAGAGGGGGGAGGTACACCTTGACAAGCCAATCTTTAGGTATTAGTGTCCAAGGTACATAAGTGTAAGGATTTACAAGTTGTAGAAAGGCTTAATAGGATTTAAAAGATTTATTTCATGTATAAAAGCCTATGTCCGGTTTTATAAGGGTTATAGGTGAGAAAATAAATAAATTTTGAGTATTGGGTATAAATGTGGGTATTTGTTTAAGTGTAGATAGGTAAAGGTGCTTCCGGGTACGACCGAATGTAATTTATTGCGAAACGTAAGCGTTTTACGTAACCAACAAAAATAAATTATGAAAAGTTATAAATTATACTCCTAATAATCATATAACACTTGCTTGATGTCAACTTTAATTTGTTTGGTGTCCGTTTACATTGATCATTGATTTTTAGTTTACGCGATTTAACTATAAGATAATAATTAAAAGCGAACGCGTAAAACTCTAAAAATAAATAATGGAATTTATTAAAGTTGAAAATAACCTGAAAATGAGAAATGTTACAGTCTCCACCCGTTAGGAGAGCCTTGTCCCAAGGCTCAAGAGGCAACATTCTTCGAGGGTGTGGTTTTTGTGAAGAGGTGCGGATACTTTCCTCGGAACTGATCTTCGCGTTCCCACGTGAACTCTGGTCCTCTCTTGGAGTTCCATCGAACTTTGATGATGGGAATACGACTTCGCCTTAGCTTCTTGATCTCTGAACTAACAGTACTACTTTACCTTCGGCAGTATTAAGTTTTAACCCTAGCAGTAGAAACTTTTATTAGCATACAAGATCTCCCTTGGCACATCAATAAACATTCAATAACCTAAACTATAATCCAAACTGCGTTCAACTCTTTTGAATACTAGTGTACATTATAATAACCCTATCCACCTCCAATAGCAGCAAGATACAACTTTTAGAAACGAACCTGTTGTTTTCTTAATAGACCATTGGAAGCCATATTAGAAACGAAAGATCCGACACATTTGCTGCTCTTGTAACCCTTTTTTAAGTATCTAGACGACGCCTTGTTAGCAACACTTTTCCTGTCACTAAACCATCACTAAACTGCTATCTCCTTCCTCTCATACTATTTAGCAATGCTTTTTCTGTCATAAATCTATTACTAATCTATTGCAAGCCTGTCACAATTCTTCATTCTCATGGACAGTACTAATGGGAACAAGCACTACTAACTTCTTATATTGGCAATAGTAATGAATAACTGGCAGTACTAATAAAAATATACTAGCATCAATCATGAATTTGATCCAATTGCGTTTCTACCAGTACACAATAATATATAAGAAGAACCAAATCCAACTCTTATCCACGATCAGATATAGACCAAATAAGAACCAACGTGTAATGTATAGCAGTTAGGGAATCATCACTTAACCATTTTTCCATATGTAAAAACCATCAATCCATATAGATAAACGAACAAAACAGTGATCGACAATAACCAAACTAAATCAAACAATAAACCCATAGTATTAGGGTTTCACACATGACGAACCTAATAATGATGATGATCTAAATATATATTCGAAGAGATCCAGACCCATCATCATCAGTTGTTTACACCAAGAAACCCTTATAGAAAATAATCACAACGCTTGGCAATCGTATTGCATACCCAAAAATAGGTAGAGAGGACGATTTTAAACACTATTACAGCAACTTAACTTCCAAACCCTAGAAAACTTTTACCACAAACAACTTCTTGAAAATTAGGGTTTTAGGGTTTCTTCAAAAACCTTGTAGATCCTAGATCAAGAGCCCCATGGCTCTGATACCAATTGTGGAGATTAAAGAATCGTTGTAAGCTTATATTTTTAAGATCTTTATCTAGGATTAATAACATTGAACATAGAATAATGCATAGCGGTAATAGCATAATGAACAAAGTTATTTCAACAAGGGTTTTCATTCATATTATTCACCAAGCCTCAATATTATTTGATTAGAATAATACAGTTACCTATCTCTAAAAGTAATAGGGATCAAGGAAAACCTTGATTACCTTGAGGCTACATCACCACTATAGACGTCTACATCTCTAACTCTTGCACACAGTGTTGGGAATTATGTTTTCCTAACTTAGTACCGTTAGTAATAATAGTTAGTACCGATAGTTATAATTAGTACTGACAGTACAAAGTGTTAACTACTGATCAGATAGTTAGTACTACTAGTAGAAATTAGTTAGTACTGTTTAAGAGATATGTATGAGATATTCTAGGAAAAGATATGTATTATCTTTTTCGCGTTTTGTAAGCCTGTTAGGGTTTATCCTTGGTTTATAAAAGGATCCCTCATGGCATAGTTAGAGATACGAGTTCAATACATCTCATACAATCATATCTCATAGTTAGTAATCTGTAATCACTCAAAGCAGATTAATAGAAATCATTATTTAGTTTTTCATTGTTCTTCTTAGTACTTGTGTTAAGATTCTGCATTAGCACATAGTATTCATAGTCAGTGTTTCTATATAGTCAAACTGTATTTATACAAGTTGTCTATCACCCTTAGCAGGCTACAAAGATCTATTCAGTTAGGGACTCACAAGTGGTATCAGAGCATGTGAGAAACTCTGAGTAAGAAGAACAAACAAAACCAGTTATACATCTCCATCCTACAAAACTAAATATGTTTGGATCACAAGATGAAATTCCACCACCACCACCACCTCCACCATTATCATCACAAACACCAACACAACAAACTCCTCACACAGTTTCAACCATTAAACTTCCTATTCTCAAAAAGGGAGAATATGACATATGGGCCATGAAAATGGAACATTATTTAGACTATACAAACTATCCTATATGGGAGGTTATACAAAATGGAAATGGTCCTGTATCAATCACCACAGATACACATAGAAAAATCAAGGTTCTGCCTCCAAGAACTGCAGAAGAAATTGTAGCCAGAGAAAAAGAAAGAAAAGCAAGGACCACTTAAATTGTAGCCATGTGACCATCTTAAATACCATTGACCACCTGGGCAAGTTTGATGGGAAATCAGATGAAGGGTTTTTAGTTAGGTATTCTCTACAAAGCAAGGCTTTTAAGGTATACAATTTAGAAACCAAGAGAGTTGAAGAAAACATGCACATAACCTTTTTAGAGAATAAACCAAATGTTGCAGGGAAAGGACCAACTTGGCTATTTGATCTTGATTATTTAACTGATTCTATGAATTATCAACCTGTAAGATCAGAGAATCGAGCTAACAAACATGCAGGTCCATAAGAAGCTAATCAAAATGCAGGTACAGAAGACATTATTGATGTAGGGGATTCTGAAAAAGAAGATGAAACTACTCAAGACTACTTTGTACTGCCAATATGGTCTTCTTATTCTTCAACAATCAAGAGATCAAGAGTAGAGGATGCAGGTGCAGCACCTCACAAACATCCTGATTTAAAGACAGATGAGAAGGCAGTAGATAAGGAAGATCAAGTCTTTTTGGATGAACTTGAAAGACTTAAGAGGCAAGAAAAGGATGCTAATGATGCAGCTGAAGCTCTCAGGAAAGAGTTTGCATAAGAAACTGAGAATTTGCTTATACAAGTAGGAGCTGCTAAAGCTAGCAGTACTAACATAGTTAATACTGTCAGCACACCAGTTAGTACTGATAGTCCTTATGATGGACTATCCCTCTCTGATCTAACCAATCCTGAACAAGATGATTCAGAAATACCTGCACTTGAGGACATTTATCAAAATCCTACTGATGGTATTTTTACTAATTCATCTTATGATGACGAGGGTGCAGTGGCTGATTTCACAAATTTATAATCTATTGTGAATGTTAGTCCTATTCCCACATCAAGGATTCATTCTATTTACCCTTCAACTTTAATACTTGGAGATCCAAAATCAGCAGTT
>BQNB010098149.1:7045-20291 GCA_026074375.1 Tanacetum coccineum
TTTTAAACTCTAAATGGTTCATACAATGGATTTGTATGTCTACATATATCCATTTGTGTTAGCCCTAAAATATGGTGACTAATCCAAAATTACATTTATCATTTATAGTCGTGTCGGGTTAGTTTAGCTAGTCAAGCCCGGGACTATAAATACCCCTTCCATACTTTCATGGAAGGGTAAAAGTTCACACTTGTAAAGTGTGTATGTGTGTATGTGTTTTTCCTTCTTTTCTCTCAAGCACACACACAACTTCTCATATCTCATATCTTTTCTGTCTAATAAACATGGATCAATTTCTTTTCTATTTTACCATACCTCCGGATCTTGTGTTATAAGGGTGAACCTGATGTTAACAGACCCTAAGTCATACGAAGGTATTTTCCTAGGATATTCGCAAAATAGTAAAGCTTACATAATACTTAACAAACAAACAATGAAAGTTGAAGAGTCGTTGAATGTAACTTTCGATGAAACTCCTCCCCCGCCTAAAACATCACCATTAGAAGATGATGAGCTAGTCGAAGAAGAAGCTATTGAGGTTAGTAAAACAAAACCCATAGGCAATAATCTTGAAGACATTTTATTAGAAAATAATCAAATTGTAAATATTAAAGAATCTAAAACTCATCCCCTAGCAACCGTTATTGGTAATCTAAATCAAAGAACTCTTAGGTCGCAAGCTCAAGACAAAAGCAATTTCTTTTGCTTTATTTCGACAATAGAACCTAAAAATATAAATGAGGCATTAAAAGATGAAAATTGGGTAATGGCCATGCAAGAGGAACTAAACCAATTCAAAACAAATGATGTTTGGGAACTAGTCCCAAATCCCATGGATATGACCATTATAGGAACAAAATGGGTATATAGAAATAAACTCGATGAAAATGGCGTCGTAACTAGAAACAAAGCTAGGTTAGTCGCCCAAGGATATAATCAACAAGAAGGAATTGATTACGACGAAACATATGCACCCGTAGCTAGACTAGAGTCCATAAGAATACTTTTAGCTTATGCTTGCGCACTAGACTTTAAGTTATACCAAATGGATGTGAAGAGTGCATTCCTTAACGGTTTTATCAATGAGGAGATTTACACATGGCACAACTCCAGGATTCATTGACTTCGCAAAACCCTAATTTATGTCTATAGACTTAAGAAACTCTTTAGATGGTCTAAAACAAGCCCCAAAAGCTTGGTACGATTCTGATTTAAACGCCTTTCATATTTAAATCATGAATACTCCAATTGGGAATGTTAATAACACACTCTTCCAACTAAAAGGAAAGACTCCAACCTCATTAATGTCCTAAATATATGTTATGACATTATAATTGGATCAACTTGTTTCAGAAATGGTGTGATGACTTTCTGCAGAGATCATGCATGATGAGTTTGAAAATGAAGTAAGATTAGGGAAACTACATTTTTTCTTAGGATTATAAATAAAACAAGAATGATGGAAATATTTTTTAATCAATCAAAATAGATTAAGGAAATAGCTTAAGAAATTTATACTAGAAATTCCTAAGCAAAAAACAACCCCTATTCTACGAAACCAAACTCACGAGAGTCAAGAAGTGAGTTCGTAGATAAACCAAATATAGCGGCATGATAGGTAGTTTTTAACTTAACGGCAAGTAGAACCCGATATCATGTTTAGTGTTTGCATGTGTCATCGCTTCAAGATTATCCAAAACCTCTCACCTAGAAGCGGTTAAACGTATCTTCCGATACATTAAAGGTACGGCAAAAGCAGAACTTGGTTCTAGACTTCTAGTCATATACATAGTACTAGTACTTTGTATTTTAGTCAAAAGTTTGTATATGTGTTATGCACATTAAAGAATTATTTTCTAGTTAAAAATACTTATTAGTTTTTAGTTTGTTAATAATATGGTTTAAAATAAATGTTTAAAACTTTATTTTGTATTGTCTCAAAATAAATGATCTTTTTATTTCAACCATAAAAAAGGTGTTTTGTATCCATAGTGATGTTTTAAGCAAAAACATTGTCTTGATTAACTCGTTAAAAAATTCTCGTGTTGGATCTTTTCAATTTCAAAAATAGAAAAAATTAAATCAACTTTTTCTAGTTTCGCCCTTTATCGTATTGTAATGGGTTAATATAAATATATATATATTACAAAAATGAACACTTCAAATTATTCAGACAATTATAAAAAACAAACAACATTATTTCATTCAGATTCAGACTTTGTAACCACCTCTTACTAGTAAGATGCGGTAGTCAGATTCAGACCTAAAACATCTTAATGAAACAAACACACCCTAAAATGCCCCATTAATGATAGGAAGTTAATTTAAAATGTTAATTAATGATGGTGTTTTATGTAATTTGATTCAATTACAAGATGGAATGAAAAAAAAGTATGGGGCCCTTAAGGAATGGTTTTGGTTTAATGGTCATTGCTTGTAATGAATCATAACATTTCATAAATGTAAACAAACAATATTTTTTCATTCCATCGTAATAATATTTTTCATTCCCCCTTTGATTACAACATACCAAAACTAGTATGAGTTTAATATAATCTCATTAGTTACAATTGTTATGTTACGCATTTATAATTTTTTTTTGGAAAGAATTGGGTTGAGTAATTGTTAGAGTGATCAGCCAGCATGGACATGACACAACTTGACCTACAATCTTCAAATTTACCCAGAATGTCTCATTTTATGTTGAAAGGGCCTTAAATGCTGCAAAGAAAAAATAAGGAAAGAGACCGCAGATTCACGAAGTTCAATTGTCAACATGTACTATTTTATTGTTTTCAAGAATAACCTTTAACAGCATGTTTCTCAAATGGGAATTGATTGGCACACTCATAGAATTGATTGAGACACTTAATGTACAAACAATTTAAACAATGTATATTTACAGTACAACTTTTTGATGCACATTTTAGAGTGTCCCAATCAATTATGAGAGTGCGCAAATCACCTCCCTTCTCAAATGGAGTTCTCTATACACATAGTTATCCCACTATCTTATATTTGCGCAGAGTAGAAGTAGATTAATGTTAAAAATATTTTGCATACAACAATTGTGTCATTCCGTTACTATCTTTTAAAATATAATGAAATATATTTATCACTTTCATATCATACATAAGTTGCACTAATATTAGTCCTGTCGTAACGCGCAGACAATATGCCAACTCGTTCGAATTACAATAAGTGAATGGTGAAAAGTTCGGTATGGATAAATTTTTTATCATAGATCTGGTGGATTGATCTGGCCCATCCATCTACATGTCATCCTACGGTTCATATTATTCTCATTATTTTTTTGTAATATTGATTTTAATACTTGAGGGGTAATGTGGTCATTTCTCACCCTCTCATTTTACCCAGACGCGCTCTCTCATTCTCTCTATCTCTCTCACACACATACACACACACATAATCACCACTGCTCTCTCATAACTCTTTCAAACCTCTCATTAACATCACAACTACTCTCAATAATTCAACAAACCCTAGTTTTACCCCTAAAATTTTCATGAATAATGGATTTACGAGAAGAAATAGCAGCGAGTAAGGGTAAATCGAAGGTCGATTCATCCTATGATCAAGTTAACGATGTCGGTGGTGGTAATTTTTTTGCTTTTATGCTTATTTTGCAGTAAATGATATTTAGGATTTTAGTGATTAATTCTGAAAAGTCTATGTTCAAAGTTAATTAGCTTTAAAAGCAGTCGCAAACACCTCATTTTTTGTTAAGGATTGTTTTTCAGCTATTAACGGGGTGTTTGGGATAGCTTTAAAAATAGTCCCAAACACACCAATTTAATTCGGCTATCAAAACAGTCCCAAAGAGTTTCATTTTAGCCCAAACATGTACTAATAAGTAACTTTGTCGTTTATATTACACTCGTTTTAGCCCTAACATGTACCACTAAGTAATTTGTCGTTTATTTGAGTCATTACACCCATTTCACCCGTTGGTTGTTAAACTATATATGGTTTTGAACTTTATCATTGAACAATTTATGTTTTTGTTTAACTTTGTGTATGACAAAGAATAACGGGTGAAATGAGTGTATTTGATGTGTGTTTTACAAGCTTTAAATTTATAATACTAGAGATATCGATTTTTACTAAAAACACAACACTCGGGAAGTATACTCGTTCGTGTATAGTATAGCTTTAGGTAAGTCCAGGTCGTTCCACGGGAATTGAAGTTTTCACAGTTTGTAATTAAGGTGCTAAGGTTGATAAGATTGTCACGGATCAAATTAACCAAAACGTACATAAATTGACTATTGCAAAGAAAGCAATAAAAGGATGATTCCAAGCAAATGATTAAAGTATGTTTGTTTAGGCAATGATCACTTGGATAATGATGTGTTTGGAGTAGTGCTTATAAATTTAGAAAATAGAGTTATCATAAGTTATAAATCCTTTCGGCCTTTAAATATAACTAGTGATTATATCGATTAATAACAACAAATCTTTTCGCCCTTTATAATGTATTATAACCAATATATTAAGTGAAATGATAAAACATAAGATTACTACTCCATAATCAAAGAAGTAATAAAACACATTATGAACTCAAACAATTCAATAATAATTATATTCAAAGGATAAACAAGATTATACCAAACTCCAAGAGCAAATGATGGTGATTTCAAAAGAATTTACCAAGAACACTTTATTATATTTAAAGCAAAACCCAGAAACTATGAACAATTCTGTCACAATAGTTTATAGTTTCAAAAAACACTTCACTAACACTTATTTGGATGGATTAAAATCTAGAAATTAATGATGGAGAGTGGTGGTAGTCAATGGTGGTGATGGTGGTTTGAAGGGGTGTTTGGATCCTTGGTTTGTCAAGCCAAGATCACCAAAAACACCTATTCTAAGTGTTCTAAATGAAGTGGGGAATTGTGTGTGAGAATGTGTAAAATGAGAGAGCCTAGGAGGGTATTTATAGGCTTTTCAAGGGCCAAAGTGCGCCGCACAAACTTATTTGTGCGCCACACATCGGGAGTTAATGCACTTAGCATTTAATTGCCTTTAATTCTCTTAAATTTGACAGAAAGTACGCCGCACTTTTTTACAAGTGCGGCGTACTTGGTATATTTCCAGCAGGTACTATTTTTGCAAAGTTGTAGATAATTGAATTCTCTTCGCGTGGCCGCTTGAACCAACTAAAACGGAGTTCGTATGACTGAGTTATGACCAAAACAGTGAACAGGTGTCGGGGAATCTTTATCTTCAGTTATTTCTTCGTTTAAGCTTCAATTCTTCGTGTATTCTTCCATTTTCTTCCATGACACGTTCCTAGAACATATAATAGCAAATATACTTGATTAAGTATCAAAAGTTCACGATAAATGATAAAATAAATGCAAATAACACCGCCGAAAACATGTATAATTTAGGCGTTATCAAATCCCTCCACACTTAGCTATTGCTTGCCCTCAAGCAATTAAAGCGAGAAAACAAGATCATTTATCGTGACGTGGATAAAATTTGGATTTAACAAGTGTTTATCAGTTTTATAACTTTTCAGGCATAGACATATAACAGAGCACCTCACAAAGGGAAAGTGTTTGTTTTTTTATTTCACACGAGTCACTCAGATAGGGTTTTATACTTGTGAAGTCACTCAATTGCACAGACATAATCTAGGTCGCTACCATATACTTGTACTAGACACATAAACATGCCCGTTGCGGCGTGAGCACCTAGACAAAAATCTCAAAGAGGCAAAACGTGATAATGATGAGGGTGAATAGCAGATACTTGATTCCATGCGCCAGAACTTTGCCTTATACTTCAAACTTTATTAATTTTTTCCTTTTCTCTCTCTTTTTTTTCTTTTTTTTTGAATTCTTTTCATTCCGGATACTGTGATAACTAAGGCTGGCACAAAACTTCTTCCTCATCGAGCACATTTTTCTTGCTATTGTGATACTTTGGGGATCTCAACACTAAAAGCGAGTGCTGCAGATACATGATTACATATGGATTTATTTCACCTCTTATCATACAACTTTGTCTATAAATTAACCTCATTACGGTCTAGTAAATGATGATCAAGCACAAGTTCTGGAGCTACTAAATTACCGGCCCACTCATATAACTTTATACCAATACCAATGTTCCAAAAAAGGCGACAAAGACCATACGTACACATCTGTAACGACGGAATAGACACATATGACTGCATTCAACCCTAACTCGAACAAGCTAAAGGCAAAAATTATCTTGGGTATCAAAGATGGATACCCGAATTCTTTAAGGCTAAATTTCTCACAATTTTAGTGGGTTGATTTTGTGCTAGTTAAAATGTCAATCCGATTGGATTTGCCTTACTAAGCGTATGCATTTTTAATTTTGAACGAAAAGTATATATTAATTTTTTAAATTTCCAGAAAATATCAGTAGAAAGTTTGAAAATTTCTGCAGGGCAAACATGGAGGGACATGATTAATTTTTCCTATTTGCTACCCCTCCACACTTAAGTTGAACATTGCCCTCAATGTGAGAACTGATAAATATAGAAAATAGGGAAAATTAAGGGAAAACGGTACTTCCCGGGGCATAGAGAGATATAGCTACGTTGGAGCTATCCTTGAGTGATTCCATTACGTTCTTTTTTTTGTGAGGAGCGAGAGCTCCTCCACACTTAAGTAGAGCATTATGCGTAAAATTGAAACTTCCCGGGGCTCATAAGTGCTTGGCTGAATTATGAAGGATATGGCGCGAAACGAAGCGCCAAGCATGTGTATTCTACCACATGTAATATAATACTCTAATTATATAAGTTTCCAAGTGTAAAATGCCAACCACCAATTCAAGCTCCACATGTTTTATTTAATCTGCAAAATAGACACAACTACAAGAAAAACATTAAATACAAAAGCACACTTTCGTAGACACCACTGTTGCATTTAGCGCATGCAAGAAGCCTTTAAACCCCTCGGTGTCTCGAGTGGACGAGTTATAGTCTCATGAGGGTTTCCAGCGAACACACCCACAAAGTTCGTAACATTCTTTTTGGATGCAGAAATCGAGATACGCGACACACCGGCCGAATGCGTGACATACTTAAAAACTACAAAGTTTTTTGTTATATATATATATTAGTTTTTTATAGGTTTATTATTATTTACTATTACTACTACTCCCTCCGTCCCTAAATAAGTGTCTACTATTGACTTTTAAAGTCTTTTTCCATCAACTTTGACCTTAAATTATTTTGTTTGTGTTATATAATACTTAATATAAACTATATCAATGAAAATACATTTAAAGCCAAATCTATTCATATATTTTGAATCAAGTATTATATAACATAAAAAGAAATAATTAAGGTCAAAGTTGCAAAAGAATGACTTCAAAAGTCAACAGTGGATACTTATTTACGGACGGAGGGAGTATTATTATTGTTACTATACTTAACTCGATTTAAGATTCCTTAATGATACGGTTTAAGTGGGAATGATCAACATTTAAATGTTGAGGGTATGGGGTCTTTGGTATATACTCACGGAATGGATATTCATTTGTTTTTACAATGTGATAGTTTCCTTTCGATGTCTTAATTGGGCGGTCTTTTTTGATTTATTGTTAACGATGATAGAAGGTGGTGGATCTTTTTGAATTTTCAGATAATCATCGGATTTTCCACTCCTGGTGAATACGACATTCACTTGCTCGGTGTGAGCTTGAGGAGGAGGTGGGTCAGTCCTATCGGTTTGTTCTAAAGATATGTTTTGAGATTTTGACCACTCATCTATTTTTCTTTCCATATTTTTAAGAATAGTTTGGAAATTCTTTTCATTTTGCTTCATCTTTAAAATCATATCGTTAACATTGTTTTTGAAAAACATATTTGTAACTCTTTGACCATCCAAGAATTTAGTGATTGATTTTTCGAAATAAATTTTAGATTGAGATTCTTGGTTGATAGGTTTAGACTTTTTCTTAAGTAAAACACCGGTGGTTTCACGATCGTCACTGTCATAGAGTTTCCAATGAACAGTTCTCATGCTACGGATACAACTTTTGAAATCTTTGAGATTATTTTTCACATCATTGTTTAATTCTGTGAGCGATTTCTCGGAGTCATTAGGATCATGATGGGATTGGTGAGAATATGAATCATGAGAATTTCGGTTTTGATAACCTTCAAATTGGATATAATTTACTTCATGACGTTCACACATCGGCGTGTCATCGTTCATGCGGTTTTTAGAAGCGTTTCCATCTCTAAGCTCATTATATTTGTTACGCATATCTTGTAATTCTTCTTTTAAGCTTATAAATTGAAAATCAATTTTTATAGTTAAAGTTTCCAATTTTTCCATTAATCGAGAATTATCATAATTACTATTACTTCCATCGGCGAAAGCAACAGATTTTTGATGATTTTCGTTTTGATATTTAGTGGACCAATCAAACTTAAAAAGGACTTTATCATCTAGAAATTGAAAAGCTTGATTTGGAGTTTTGTAGAGGAAGATTCCTCCAGCAGTCCCGTTCAGGATTCCTTGAGTGGGTTCGTCTAGACCGTGATAGAATATTTGAATAATAGCTCCTTTGGTCAGACCGTGCCCATGGCATTTTCAGAGCATGCTCTTTAGTCGTAACCAAGCGTCGGTTAGACTTTCACATACTAGTTGCGAGAAATTTCTGATTTCGAGTAAAAGACGTTTAAATAACGAAGGTGGGAAGAATCTGTTTATAAAATCTCTTCTTATTTGATCCCACGGTGTTATAGAATCTTCATTGAGTTCGTTAAACCAGGTTTTAGCTTCATCGCACAAGGATAGGGGAAATATTAAAAGCTTTACGGCTTCACTTTGAGTTTCACCATATTTGAACATGTCGCAGATTGCGAGGAATTCACGGATATGGTCATGCGGATCGGCCCGCAGATAACCATTGAATTTATTTTCTCGAATCATTTTCAAGTGGGTACTGTTGATAACAAAGTTGCCATCAACATCGGGTGAAATAACGATAGAATTAGGAGTTGGTGCTACAGTCTTAGCACTTTCCCACATGGGTTGATCGTCGGGGTTTAGAATTATCATTTCTTGGAGTGGTGAATCGGGTTGATGTTCGACATCCTCTTCGGATATATTTAAGATTGTGGCTTCGTAAGCAGAATAATGTTGAGTTGAAGATTTGAGGACCTCGATCTCGACGAATTCTTTTTGGATATTTTTATTTTTATTTTTACATGTCTTCTTTTTCATATTTTTATTTAATTTAGATAATGGTTTTACGAGTTGTTTTCCCCAAGATCGTGGATTAATACATACTTTAAGTATTTTGCAAAAAGACATTTTTTATATATTATATAATTTAGGCTAATAGGATATTCTTCAAAATAAAGTAAATTATTTTTATCTATATATTTATATATAATTTTTTATACTTTTAGATAATTATATACATTTTAACTATATATTAAAAATAAGGATAAATGGTTTTTTTTTTATGATAAGTGCGGTGTACTTAGGAAAAGTGCGTCGGCTTTTTTGAAAATTTTATGTTTTTTCATTATATATATATATATTAGGTTATAACGATTAAGCAGATAAAATTAAATAAGAAGGAATGATAAAAGGAAAATACAATCAAATAAATGCAATTAACAATAACAAAAACAAAAGTGGAAATTTTTTAGTTTTTTTTTTGAAAATGATGATAAAATATATTTTCACAAATTTACAAGGCTTATAATCAAATGATTATGAAACCTAAGGAAGCAGTTTTTGTTTTGGTTTTGGTTTTGGTTTTAAATCAGGTTCTGCTATTGAAATTTATGAAGAAAGTGCGGCATACTTGGGTGAAGTACGGCATACTTCCTGGGTTTTCAGGAAAACCGGCGCACAAAATATAATGTGCGGCGTACTTCCTAAAGAAAAAAATGAATTTTGAGTTCCGTTTGCCAGAAAACAGGCGAGTTTGCAAAATTTGTATTGCAAAACTGTAAACAACTTTATGAGAAACAAAATAGCACCTAAATCAATCAAACAAACTGATAACAACTTAATCAATTCTTCAGCAACGGCGCCATAAAATTGATGTGTGTTTTACAAGCTTTAAATTTATAATACTAGAGATACCGATTTTTACAAAAAACACAGCACTCGGGAAGTATACCCGTTCGTGTATAGTATAGCTTTAGGTAAGTCCAAGTCGTTCCACGAGAATTGAAGTATTCACAGTTTGTAATTAAGGTGCTAAGGTTAATAAGATTGTCACGGATCAAATTAACCAAAACGTACATGTACATAAATCTGACTATTGCAAAGTAAGCAATAAAAAGATGATTCAAGCAAAGATGATTAAAGTATGTTTGTTTAGGTAATAATAACTTTGGATAATGACGTGTTTGGGAGTAGTGCCCTTATAAAGTTAGGAAATTAGAGATCATCAATAAGTTATAAAACCTTTCGACCTTTTAATATAACTAGTGATTATATCGATTAATAACAACAAATCCTTTCGGCCATTATAAGTTATTATAACTAATATATTAAGTGGAATGATAAAACATAAGTTTATAATTATTCTTTCGGCCTTTACACTTAGAAATCATGTTTAACCATTTCAATAAACTCATATCCAAACATTCCATATCCAAGATCACATAACGCCCAAACAAACATAAGATTACTACTTCATAATCAAAGAAGTAATAAAACACATTATGAACTCAAACAATTCAATAATAATTATATTTAAAGGATAAACAAGATTTTACCAAACTCCAAGAGCAAATGATGGTGATTTCACAAGAATTTACCAAGAACACTTTATTATATTCAAAACAAAACCCGAAAACTATGAACAATTCTGTCACACTAGTTTATAGTTTGAAATACACTTCACTAACACTTCCTTGGATGGATTAAAATCTAGAAATTAATAGTGGAGAGTGGTGGTAGTCAATGGTGGTGATGGTGGTTTGAAAGGGTGTTTGGATCCTTGGTTTGTCAAGCCAAGATCACCAAAAACACCTATTCTAAGTGTTCTAAACGAAGTGGGGAATTGTGTGTGAGAATGTGTAAAATGAGAGAGCCTAGGAGGGTATTTATAGGCTTTCCGAGGGCCAAAGTGAGCCGCACAAACTTATTTGTGCGCCGCACATCGGGTGTTAATGCACTTAGCATTTAATTGCCTTTAATTCTCTTAAATTTGACAGAAAGTGCACCGCACTTTTTTACAAGTGCGGCTTACTTGGTACATTTCCAGCATGTACTATTTTTTCAAATTTATAGATAATTGAATTCTCTTCACGTGGCCGCTTGAACCAACTAAAACGGAGTTCGTATGACCAAGTTATGACCAAAACAGTGAACAGGTGTCGGGGAATCTTTATCTTCAGTTATTTCTTCGTTTAAGCTTCAATTCTTCGTGTATTATTCCGTTTTCTTCCACGACACGTTCCTAGAACATATAATAGCAAATATACTTGATTAAGTATCAAAAGTTCATGATAAATGATAAAATAAATACAAATAACGCCGCCGAAAACATGTATAATTTAGGCGTTATCAGTATTATAAACGGAAAAGATAATTATTAGTACACGTTTGGGCTAAAATGGATCAACTTGAGTTGTTTTTATTCTTGTGAAATTAACTTCCTTGTTTTGTAACTTTACAACAATAGATGATTAAGCTGCGGGAGAGCCAAGAAGGTCAAGAGACGAGGATGACTAATAAAGAAGATTTGGTTGAAGTCTTGGGAATAAGACGGGGTCTTAATCCGGGACAGGGTAGGAGGTTGTCTGGCACTTCATATTCGTCTTCTTCTTCAACCCCCACCCTAAACCAGTGATGACCCAAGCACAATGGGCGAGGTGTGTGGCGGCAAACAAATAAGAAATGTTGATGCTATATGCACAATTGAAGACTAATAACATCAACGTGAACTTGCCCGTCCCACTCGACCCCCCGTTAGTTCCTGAATTCTGATGAAGATGATGACCACACCCGAGATGAGTAGACCGGGATGTATTGTTTAGGTTGGATGTTGAACAATTTATGGTTTTGAACTTTGTCGTTGAACATTTATGTGTTTGTTTAACTTTGTGTTTGGTGAAGAATAACGACTTTTAACGTTTATCAATATGGAATGTGATTCATATGTTTTAGTTTTTGTTTTTATTAAAATTCCAGAAATTTGCTTGCGGAAATGAATCGTAAAACCTAGAAAAGTGGCTAAAAACAACCTTCGTTTAAAAAAATGTGCGTTTATGCGGTTGGAACTTTAAAGAGTTATCGCACATTGCTAGAACAATAAAACTATCTATTTTTAAAGTCTTTCAAATCATGACTAATGATGAGGTGTCATTTTATACACTATTTCGAGGTCATTTAACCCCCTAAATCATGCAAATATGCCCAGATTATGTGCTTAATCGTTTGTTTTCAGGTTTTAACACTTGGATGGCATTTGGAGGAAATACACGTGACTTGGGCTCATTTGGAGAAGAAACGGACAAGACTACGACTCTACACCAAGAACCATGAAGAATTATTCACTCAGAGCCTGGAGACGGCGTCACAACCATAAAGCGACGACGTCATGACATTCATGGTGACGGCGTCAAAGATCCAGCGATGGCGTCGACTTAAAGTGGATTTAGAACCATCTACGTGGCAACGGCGTCAAAAGTACAAAGCGACGCCGTCGCGTCGATATCCCAATAAATATAAACTCGTTTTTAGGGTTTCAAGCGTGTAACTTTGTATAACTTTTGGGAGACGAACCCTAGCTTTTGTAGCAGCTTCATAGGTCATTTTTAGGGCCTCAAAACCCTATTGTACTACCTTGGATCCATGTTTTAATTCAAGTAAGGTTATTTATCATTAATCATTCAATATGTCTATGTGTTGTGTGATTGATTTATCTTCTTGCTTTCATTATAACATGTGAGGCTAAACCCTCCTTTGTATTTGCTTATGATTGCATGAAAGTCAGATTGTAGATCCTATTATTGTTGCTTCTTGTTGATGAATGTGCGCGTTAGGCTTTAGAAAACAAGCTTTTATTTGTATTGCTGTAGTAGAAAGGATACCATCAGGTAACAGTCTTCATACTACCTTACCCCCTTATATGGTTGATCCCTCTTAAGATATTTCACACGCATTTAATATGCTCTTAGGGGCCTTGTAATAGTCTTCATACTACCTTACTTGTGTGTTACCTTAACGGAATATTAAATAGACGGCGGGTTCGT
>BQNB010098150.1:0-25223 GCA_026074375.1 Tanacetum coccineum
AAGTGATCATAAACGAAAGTTTGACGACAGAAGAACTTTCAACAACAACAATTACCGCAACAACAACAACTACCGTAACACCAACTATCGTAACACCAACTCCAACAACCACTACAACAATCACCAACCACAACAGAACCGAAGGCAAGAAGCTGTCAAAGCGTATGCTACCACTCCTGCTGAGAACAATAGGAATGCCATAAACCTCCTATTATGTAGAAAATGTGATCTCCATCACACCAGACCTTGTACTATTAAGTGTAATACTTGCAACAAGGTAGGCCATTTGACCAAGAACTGCCGAAACAAGAGGTCAGCCGCTGGAAGTAATCAACTACCAATGACTGTTATTTGTCATGCATGTGGAGAAAAAGGGAATTATACAAATCAATGTCGAAAGACCAACATCAATGCCCAGGGAAGAGCCTACATGCTAAGGGATAGGAATGCTCATCAAGACCCGAACGTAGTTACAAGTATGTTTCTCCTAAACCAGCATTTAGCTAGAGTATTATTTGATTCCGAAGCCAATAAAAGATTCATATCCATATCTCTTGCCTCTATGCTAAATATCCCGCCTATTACAATAGATACCTTTTACGATATCGAAATGGCTGACGGAAACCTAGTAAGCACAAACACCGTTATCCAGGGTTGCACCCTAACTTTGTTAAATCAACCTTTCAAAATTGATCTCATGCCAATTAAACTCGGTAGTTTTGACGTTGTCATTGGTATGGATTGGTTATCCAAGTATCATGCTAGAATCATCTGTGATGAGAAAGT
This sequence comes from Tanacetum coccineum, assembly GCA_026074375.1. NCBI lineage: Eukaryota > Viridiplantae > Streptophyta > Magnoliopsida > Asterales > Asteraceae > Tanacetum > Tanacetum coccineum. Next base: position 787 of record BQNB010098150.1, read on the forward strand.
CGTCCACATCCCAATCGACGGTGAAACTTTGATCATTCAAGGTGACCGAAGTAAGACCCAACTAAATCTCATATCCTGTATAAAAACCAAAAGGTATATATCCAGGGGATGTCAAGTTTTCGTAGCCCAAGTAATGAAAAAGAAGCCAGACGAGAAACGACTGGAAGATATCCCAGTAGTCAGAGAATTCCCATAAGTTTTTCCTAAAGATCTACCTGGCCTTCCTCCCGTTCGCCAAGTAGAATTCCAAATCGATCTAATTCCCGGAGCAGCACCTGTAGCCCGCGTACCTTATAGATTAGCTCCTTTAGAAATGCAGGAACTATCTAATCAACTTCAAGAATTGTCAGACCGAGGTTTTATCCGACCAAGTACTTCACCCTGGGGAGCTCCTGTCTTATTTGTTAAAAAGAAAGACGGATCTTTCAGAATGTGCAATCGCTATACCGGATTAAAATAAACTTACTGTACAGATCATTACCCATTACCCAGAACCGATGATTATTAATTTCGACCAACTTCAAAGGGGCAAGTGTCTACTCAAAAATCGACCTAAGATCAGGTTTGTCATCAACTGAGAGTAGAAGGAAGAAGATATCCTAAACTGCTTTCATAACAAGATACAACACTATGAATTTCAATTATAGCCATTTGGTTAACTAACGAACCAGTAGTTATTCATGGATCTCATAAATCGTGTGTGTAAACCATACTTGGATAAATTTGTGATAGTGTTCATCGATGATATTCTAATCTACTCTCGTAACGAAGAAGAACACGCAAATCATCTGAGAATGATCTTAGAATTACTCAAGAAAGAGAAGTTGTATGCCAAGTTCTCCAAATGTGATTTCTGGATTCGTATCGTGCAATATCTTGGACACTTAATTATAGTCAAGGACATTCATGTTGACCCCGCCAAGGATTGAGCAGTAAAGAACTGGGCATCTCCACTCCACCCATGGAAGTTCGTCAATTCTTAGGACTTGTCGGCTATTATCGGAGATTTATCAAAGATTTTTCGAAGATTACAAAATCTTTGACTGAATTAACCCAGAAAAACAAGAAGTATATTTGGGGTGAAGACCAAGAATCGGCTTTTCAACTGCTAAAACAGAATGTGAAGCTTCAATCTTAGCATTACCCGAAGGAAATGACGATTTTGTTGTCTACTGTGATGCATCTCATCAAGGTCTGGGAGCAGTGTTACTGCAAAGAGAGAAGGTTATTGCATATGCATCCCGACAACTTAAGGCTAATGAAGAAAACTATACCACTTATGATCTCGAATTAGGAGCAGTAGTGTTCGCTCTTAAAATCTAGAGACACTATCTATACGGTACAAAGTGTACAGTTTTCACTGATCAAAAAAGCCTTCAACATATTCTTCATCAGAAAGAATTAAACATGAGGCAACGCCGTTGGTTAGAATTGCTTGCAGATTACGATTGTGAGATCCGCTATCATCCTGGAAAGGCAAATGTCGTAGCAGATGCCTTAAGCCGAAAGGAACGAATCAAACCACTCCGAATCAGATCATTAATCATGACCGTTCATCCAAAACTACCATCACAAATTCTCGAAGCTCAAACTGAAGCACTCAAGGAAGAAAACATCAATGCTGAGAATTTACGAGGAATGGACAAAGCATTTGAAGTACGTCCTAATGGAACTCGTTGTATCAAGAACCGAAGCTGGTTACCACTCTTTGGTAATCTGAGAGACTTGATCATGCATGAATCTCATAAATCAAAATATTCCATTCACCCGGGTAATGTACCAGGATCTAAAGAAACTCTATTGGTGGCCTAACATGAAGGCAATCATCGCGGAATATGTTGGCAAATGTTTGACATGTTCTAGAGTTAAGGCAGAATGTTAGAAACCATCCGGCTTACTGGTACAACCAAAGATTCCTATGTGAAAATGGGAAAGAATAACAATGGACTTCGTTACAAAACTTCCCAAAACATCAAACGGACATGACACAATTTGGGTCATTGTCGATCGCCTTACAAAATCCGCACATTTCATACCTACCCGAGAGACAGATAGTATGGAAACCCTTACCAGGTTGTACATCAAAGAAATAGTCTCTCGGCATGGTGTGCCAATATCCATCATCTCGGATCGTGACAGTCATTTCACATCTAGATTCTGGCAATCACTACAAAGTGCCTTGGGTACTCAATTAGACATGAGTACGACATATCATCCTGAAACCGATGGACAAAGTAAAAGAACCATCTAAACACTCGAAGACATGCTTCGAGCCTAGGCCATAGACTTTGGAAAAGGATGTGAAAGACACTTACCATTGGTGAATTCTCTTACAATAACAGTTATCATGCCAGTATTAAGGCAACACCATTTGAAGCACTCTATGATCGAAAGTGTAGATCACCAGTTTGCTGGGCCGAAGTTGGAGATGTTCAACTTACGAGACCAGAAATAATCCATGAAACCACTAAGAAGATAGTGCTAATTCGACAACGCTTGCAGGCTGCAAGAGATGGGCAAAGAAGTTACGCCAATGTTAGGCGAAAGCCTTTAGAATTTCAAGTTGGATATCGTGTTATGTTGAAAGTATCACCTCGTAAAGGTGTCATCCGATTTGAAAAACGAGAAAAGCTTAATCCCCGGTACATTGGACCATTCAAAATCCTTGAACGGATTGGTCTAGTGGCATATAAACTTTAGCTTCCTGAAGAGCTTAGTAATGTCCACAATACCTTTCACGTTTCAAATCTAAAGAAATGCTTATCTGACGAATCCCTTGTCATTCCAATGAAAGAGCTTCGGCTCGATGACAAACTCAACTTTGTGGAAGAACCAGTGGAGATTATGGATCGAGAAGTCAAGCAACTGAAACAAAGTCGTATTCCTATAGTCAAAGTAAGATGGAACTCTAAAAGAGGACCAAAATTTACATGGGAACGCGAAGATCAAATTCGTGCCAAGTATCCACATTTGTTTTCAAACATCACTCCGGCATCCAACTAAATCTCGGGACAAGATTTCTTTTAAGGGAGGGAGACTATAACAACCCGCAATTTTTATCAATGTAATTATCCATCTATTAAATTAGATGCACTGTAATATCCATCTATTAAAATTAGATGCAATGTAATATCCATCTATTATAAATATATCACCTTCTTACAGGGATTTTTTTTGCTTTATCTCAATATGCAACGTAACTTGCATCTCTAAAGTAAACGAGCTCACACAACCTCTATCAATGCCATCTATATCTATGTTTATATCATATAAACATCCTAATATGTCAAGTCTATATCCTAATATCATTTTTACTAAGTACATTATCCATTTAACGTACTTTTCAAAATGTTATTTCAAAACAAGCATTAAACGTTAATGTTTACATCAAAACCCTAATTATATGTAATGTATATACATATAAAATGAAAGTACAAGCCTTTAAAGCATGTGTACAAGTATCAATGCACCACATTTGAATATCTTTATCCTCCTGAATCAAGTTACAACTTTCTAAAGCACAATGTACAAATCAATAATGCAAGAAAGTCAAACTAGGTCATTTAAGCTCCTAAACCTTTTTAAAACTACACTACTTTAACGCAAGGTACAAGTACTTAATTCATGACTCCTAAACCCTAATCTATCCATAAGTCTTAACCCCTAATCTATGTTTAAAACCCTAAATCATAAAACAAAACCCCTAAACCTAAGTTTCACATTCAAAACTCAAAACTAAACCTTAAACTAAGCCCTAAACCTTAATCCTAAGCCCTAATCTCAGTCCTAACACTAATCCTAAATCTTAATCTACCCTTAATCCTAACCCTAATCCGCATTTTAAAACCCTAAACCCTAACCCGAAAGAAAAACTAACCCGACACCATTTTCTTTCATTATGACCCATTTTTAAAGCAACCAAGCACCTCAAGCACCTCTATGACATCACCAAGCAAGCAACCAAGTAGCTTACAAGCACCTCCATCACCTCCTTGTCTTCCTTTTCCTAGCCGAACCACACAAACACCCCAAAATCCTTCCACCTTGCTTAGCTAGTCTTCTAGCTCTTCCTACTCATCATTCTAGCTTCCATGATTCAGCTAATGTAGCCTTGACACTAATCAAATGAGTAAACTTGGTCACTAAGGATCCTTGAAGGCTATAAATAGCCGAACACCCCTTTCATTTCATTTCATCCCACACATCTCATCTCATACCCTCAAATGGAATTCTAGCCTTCCATAGCAGCAATAGAAGATCAAGAGAAGTCCCTAAGCTCAGAATAGAAGCCAAGAATCAAGAAAAACGAAGCCTTGAAGTCGTTACTAGGCGTACAAACCCGAAAACCCCATTTCGACCCATTTTAGCTCAAGTAATCCTAAGATCTTATTCCATAAGCTTATATTCTGTACAATAATATTAATAATACTCTTAATATCATGTATGAACTCTTGTTTGAAGCTTTGAATCCTCAAACCCATGTGTTTTTGATAAAAACCCTAAAACCGACCCGTTTTGATTTTCTAGCTAACGAATCATTTTTCTAAACTTTTATTACGTTAGAACATCTTATTTTAGCTTATTTCCTAATAACTATAACTACAAATATCATTTGGAGTCTTAAAATAAACTTGCATGGCTTTTTGGACTTGTTTTACAAAAGTTTCCATGCATAGGGGTATATATCGTAACTTTCTGAAATTTATAACTAAAGGGGCTGAAAATGTTATTTTCTTAAAGTTTATAACTATAAGGACATATTTTTCCAAGTTTCGAAGTTAAGGGTTTAAATTATATCTACTTTATATATAAAGGACTAAACTTGTAAAAGTTTATAAACCAGAGGTATATATTGCCAATTTTGCAAACTTATAAAATATTATATTTTTATATTAATTATAAAAATATATATAAATTATTCTAGCTTTTGAAGAAACTTAAAACTATAATGTATCACATTTTCATGTAAGGGGTTTTCATTTGGGTATACGTTTTGACGAGTTTGCTGGATTTACGATTTAAAGTGTCCTGGCTCCTCAAACATTTACTACATGACCTCTGAATTATGATGGCCCGAATAGTGATATGATATTTCCATAATAAATCCAATCAAAATGATATTTCATTATGACATAAAACATATCCAATCAAACTAAGACTTGACATATTACCCAGGTTGTGTGACGAAGCCGTTACTTTCATTTCATATACTTTTGCCATCATCAAAATCCCTGAATTGTTTAAGGTAGTTCCATAGCTCGGCATTTCAATCTTCTAAATGTTTTTCATAAACCCGCGAGGGGATAACATGCTAAAACCATAAAAGCAAGTAATATTCTGTATGCAATCCTGATACATTGTGCCTAAGTCCCTACTTTTGCCATTTACGACCTTCCCACTATCATAGAACTGTAATTATTCTCGTCGGGGTAAGCGCGAATGCTGTGAATAGATCTATTTGGGACTGGACTCCCCGTTGGTGTACATATACTGTCGGTAACCAATAACACACATTTGAATAACTTTACGAGTGTTTTGGCAAAGACACCCGTTGGGGAAATTATTTGTAATTATTTAACCTAAGGCTTCGGTGTCATGAGCTTAGGGAAATAATATTATTTTCCATGATAATTGTACATGCATGCAATTATTACAAACTATGGGTGTATAACAACGTAACCTACTATTGAACTTGTATTCAAACTACTTTACTTAAACCTATGAATTTCACTCAACCTTTGTGTTGACTTTTTAGTATGTTTATCTCAGGTAACTGAACATCTTATGGCACGGAGTGGCACGGACTTGAAGATGGCTAAACTGTTATCATTCAAACTTATGCTTCTCAGCATCGATGTATAAGCACATACGATCTGTGGGACGTCGTGCCCTTGTGGACCTACGAATGGGAATGATATCACTTTGAGGTTCAATTATTTCTAGATCACCTTCTTCATGATTTAAGCTAGTGTCTATAGAAGGATTCGTATATTCTTCTTGAATAATTTCAAGATCTTTTAAACTCCCACTTGCTTCTTGATTTATAAGACTATTCTTTAGGAATTCAGCATTCCGAGCAACAAGGACTTTGTTCTCGGGTGGTAGTAGAAAGAATATCGCTATTTTATCCTTCGGGTATACCTATGAAGAAACACTTAAAAGACCTGGTTATAACTTTTCAGGCTTGGTAAGAGTATCTCGCTTAACAAGTGCCTCACAACCCCAGACTTTTAAGTAAGACAACTTAGGGGCTTGCCCATGCAATACTTCGTATGGTGTCTTTCAACCTTCTTAGTTGGAACATATTGAGAATACTGTGCAGTAGTCTTCAAGAGCAAAATCCCAAAAGGACTTTGGGAAGAGTTGTTTGACCTCATCATAGATCTAACAAATACAAGAAGAAAGATATCTATATAGGTCTGTTTCCTCACTCTCCCACACCATTGTTGTTTGGAGTGTATAGGAGAGTACGTTGGCATAAACCCATGATCCTTTAGATGATCCAAAAACCCTTGACTCGTATATTCGCCCCCACGATCAGAACATAGCGATTTTATGGTCTTACCGAGTTGATTTTCTACTTCCTTTTGAAATACTTTAAAAGTTTCAAACACTTTATGTTTATGCTTTAACAAGTAAACATAACCATAACGACTAAAGTCGTCAGTGAAAGTGACGAAGTAGTTTGCTCCTTGTCTTGACATGATCTTAAATGGGCCACATACATCGGTGTGTATTAGTCCAAGTAAGTCTTTGGCCCTTTCCACTTGATGTGTGTAAGGTTTCCTTGCCATCTTCCCAGACATACAAGGGACGCATTTTTCAAAAGCCCTAAGGTCAGTTGAATTGAGAAGTCCATCATGTTGCAACTTCTCAATGCGTTTCTTGCTAATGTGTCCAAGACGACAATGCCACAAGAGAGCAGAGTCCAAGTCTAACTTGGCTCTTTTGTTGCTTACAGTATATATAGAACTTTCATTTGCATAAGAATTAGACAAATCAATTTCAAAAATACCATCCCTTGGGATAGCACTAAAATAAACCGAAACTTGAATTGTATTATTCACGAAGCGGTTAATAAAACCATCTTCGTACAAACGGGAAACAGAAATTACTCCTCTAGTAATAGAGGGAGCATAATGACAATTGTTCAAAACAATCTCTAATCCACTCGGGAGACATAAATAAAAAACGCCAATTGCTTCAACAGCTTCACGTTGACCATTGCCCACGTACAAGCTAAGAGCCCCCGGCTTCAGTTTCCTACTTGCCCTTAGACCACGCGTTGTATTACAAATATGAGTACCACAACCAGTGTCATAGATCCATGATCTATTAAGGAAAGTATTGAGTTCTATAGTGAAGATACCTGAACCACCAGCTTCAGAGGCTGCATTTTTTTTCTTCTTTAGCAACTCGGCTAAATACTGAGGACAGTTCCTCTTCCAATGTCCTGTCTCACCACACTCATGACAGATTGAGTCCTAGCAGATCTTCCCTCTTGGTGATGAGGGGAATCTTGGGCTTGGGAGCATAAGCGTGCTTATTTTTCTCATTCCCTTGATTTTGTCCCCTATCAGCCATTTGGGGTTGCGGTTTTTTGTGCTTTTTACCTTTCTGGACTTTACCTGCTCGAATAGCATGAAGAGCAGGAGCGTTGTTCTTGGACAGAGTTAGAGTTTGCTCATGGAGCTTTAGCATAGCATGCAACTCATTAACTGTCTTCCCCAGGCTATGTATGTTATAATTCTGCACAAACCCATCAAATGACCCTTGCGTAGACCGATAAAATCAGTACTCACATAAAGCAAGGCCAAGTGTCACTGGGTGCCCCAAACGCTCTAGATTGTCAATATAGCCCTTCAATTTCAGAACAGACGAGCTAACTGACTGCCCTTCTTCCTACTTGCAAGAGTGAAAATCTCGCGTAGTCTGAAGAAGCTCCTGCTCTGCTTGAACGAACCTAATAAGCAAGACTAAAACCCAAATAAGCAAGTCCAATAAGCCAATAAGCTCAGATAATCAAATAAGCTATTTGGCCAAAACTAAAAACCAAACAGCAAAAAAGGGCACTTTCTAGCTTAATTTTAAGCTAGGAAATAGATCCTTATGGCTTAGTGGCTTATATGCAGCTCAAGCTTATCCTATAAGCTACTATAAGCAGCAAAGAAAAATCATTTTGAAATTCAAATAAGCCATTAAATTTGCTTATGAAGAAGGTTGTTCACACATATTTCACTCTTTTTGGTTTCCTTTTAAAAGACAAATTGGCTTTTGCAGCCCTAAATATAAGCTGACTAAAATGCAAAATAAGCTTAAACAGATAAAATCTATACTACAAACTACTTATGCTATGAAAATCAGACTCTAAAACAAACATTAACTAACTTAAAATTAAGATCTAAAAGAGATTTTTAAATATACTTAGAAAACTTGACAGGTTTTAGACAAAAACTCAAAATGGCAAATACAACTTAAACTAACTTAAGCCTACTGCATTTGGACACTTAAAAGAACACTAAATCAACACCTTAAGGTTGTTTTCAAAGTTAATATCAAATAAGCTGTTCAAAACTGTTTTGAGACCACAATTTTAAACATTTTATAGATAAAACCATAAAACTTGATTTTTCACTATAAAAACTTTTTAAAACTGATTAATATAGCTTAAAAGAGGGTGTTAAAGTTGGCTTAATGACCCATATGCGTTTTTCAACCAAATTGACCCATTTTAGCCCTTAAACCAAACACCTCTTTAAATTCTGTTTTAGCATTTTTAAACTACCAAAGTATGAAATAAGCTCAAATTTGAAATAACAGATATTAAACTAAGCTAATAAAGGACTAATAAGCAATAATAAGCAGACATTAGCAAACAGAATAAGCAAAACAGATTATTAAGCACAAGAAGGTTAATAAGCAATTTAGAAAAAAAAATGGAGTGTACCTCAACCCCTTGCTCAAAATAGGGGTACTATAACTCTATTAAGCTCTAAGGACCTACCCAGCTTATAAATAAGTAATCTAGTAACCCCATAAGCACATCCTTAACTGGCTTATCTTTCAAAAGCTTTTTGAGTAAACTTTTGGTAAAACAAGCTTAAACCTTATAAACCATGGAAGGAGCTTGTAAAACTTAAGTAAACAGCTTATAGGAGTAAATAATAGCTTATAAAGAGCTTATAAAACACTTTGAACATTAATGAAACATGAACCTTAAAAACATAATTTTAAATCTTAAAAACCTCAAATTTCATTAACTTAAGAAACAGATTACAATACTTAAATTTTAAAGACAATAAGCTAAAAGTTAACTAAATAAGCTTCTAAAAACTAACTAGATGCCTTTTAAAGGCTTACAAGTCCCTATTTATAGTCGAACTAGAATTCTTGGTCTTGGTCTTCATCTTCTTGTCTTCTTCCTATTGTTTTTCTTTTGTGTGATAAAACCCTTCATAAACCCTTGTTTGTGTTTCTTTGAAGCAATCCCAGCCTTTGAATTACCTTGGAGCCCAATCTGAATGATCCCCACCATTGATTTGGTCTTCCTACCATCGACGAATTGGAGGATGTAGGATTGCCAAGGTGGATTGGCGGTTTGTGGATGTAGGGTTGAGGGAAAATGATGTTTTGTCTGTGGGTGCATAAGTCGAGGTGAGGAGGATGTGTGAATGGTAGTGGCGGGAAATTTGGGATAAGGTTTGAAGATAATGGGGTTAATCCCCTATTTTCGTTAAGTATTTGCATCGTTAGTCCTTTTGGACTAACGGTGCAAGGGTCCAAGGACTAATGGTGCAAAGGTCCAAGGACTAATGGTGTAAAGGACTTAACAGCCTTATGGTTGGGCTGTTAAGTGGGTTTGGGCTTTGTTTGGGCCGGTTTTAGGATTTAAGGGTTTTTTTTGGACTTATTTAGTCTTAATAATGTTTTAATTGGCTAACCCGGCCTATTAGATGGGTACAGGTTGGCCCATTTAACATTTCTTCGATATCGGCTTCATCTTTGACTTTTGACTTAGACTTGGTTGACTTTTTGGTTGACTTTGACTTTTTAACTTTTCATGCTCTTTTCATTCTTGTGCTCGGTTTTATCGGTTTTGGCTTCGTTTTTGTCCTTTAGTGAATATCCGTTACATGCACATCAAAAATAGCAAAACACATATATATTTGGCATTTTATGTCCGTTTTTGGTCATTTAGGCTCGTTTTCCTAGGTAAATGGTATGTGTAATTAAGCACATACCACTTAACCAAGTTAACTTGAGTTAAGACTGTTTTTAGTGCTCAAATTAGATTTCATAAGCTCAAACAAGGTCTTTATGCTAGTTTTTATAAGTTTAAAATAGGTTTTGTTAAGTTTTGAAGTATTTTGTATCAAATGTTTAAGTATGCTAGTTTTAGTGTTTTTTAAACTGTTTATTTGATAAAATTTCCAAAAGTCCATTTGAGGTGTAGATTTTTTGATTAAAATTGTTTTCTAATGCATCATGATGCATATGATTTTGAGTCATAAGTCCTTTGGATTAACCTTTTGAGCTTTGGATCAAAAGTAGTCAAGTATAACTAGTTGTTGGTCTTTTCTTAAGGGTCTGATTATGCAGACCATTTGTGGATAGGATTAAGTTTAATTTTGGCTAATGTTTGTTAAAATTAGCTTATTGTAGTATAAGCTCAGTCTGTTTCAAGTTTTCATTTAGTTAAAAATCATTTAGAGTCTTAATTTTGAGCTTGAAAGTGTCATTTTTCTTCAAAAAGTCAAAAAGAAAAGTAGCAGTCTGTCATTTTAACTTGTTCTATTTAGCTTATTTTCTAAAACCATGTGCTTAATATTAGTTTTTTCTTGTTATTTGAGTCTAGCACTTTATCTGTTTTTAGTTTTTAGCCTTTACTCAGTGCTTATTTGCTCAATATCTTAGCTTAAAATCTGTTAAAACTTCTTATTAAACTCAGTATGTACTAATGAAACTCGGCATATACTGAGTTCTTTATAGGATATGATTTTAGCTTAATTTTGTTTTAAATTGATTATATTTAGCTTATTATAGAATGTTCTGGATCTGTTTTCATATTTTAGCTTATTATTAGTGCTTAATAGTTCAAAATTTTAGCTTAAAATCTATCAAAAGTCTTTTAAGTTCTCTTTTTTTAGTCTAACTGTCTAAATGCATTTAGTTGATTTTCAGCTTATTTTATTTACTTATTTCTAGTCATAATGGCTTATTAGGTCTAGGTTAGGGTCTGTTTCAGCTTATTTGTTTTTCTTATTGCTTATTGAGTCTCAAAAAGCCAAACAGTTTTGCTAAAAATTCTTAAAGAAGAAATAAGCAAATCTGTCACTTTGATTGTCTTTTTTTAGCTTATTAATAAGTTTTAGTATTAAGTCCTTTTATAAAAGTAGCTTATTTTTGCTTAAACTTTAGCTTTTTCAAAAGAAATTTTTTTCTTTTCTTAAAAAGGTAGGTCACAGGACTCGAACCTGTGACCTCCCTCTCATATCACACACGCCTTACCACTGCCCTTGGGACTTTTTCAGTCATAGCTTTGCACCATTTATTATTAATACTTAGTTTAAGTTTAAGCTTATTTGCTTATTTGAATTTTAGCAGCTTATTGGAATAAGCTGTGATTCTTATTTTTCTTCCTAAACCTTTAAAATAAGTTCTAGATTTTTTTCTGAATTTTTTTTTAAATTTGCAGTTTTCACTAATATTTTAATTTAATTTTTAGTTTTAAAAGCTTTAAAAATAGTTTTTAAAATAATAAAAATCCAAAAAATTATATTTTCTTTTTCTAAAATTTAATTTTATCATTTAAGTTTAAGAAATTTGTATTTAGACTTTTAAGAGCTTTATTTTGTCATATTTGGTTAATTAGTTTTGTTTGGTTTTTAATTGTTTTTATTTTAATTGTTGTTAAGATTTAATAATTACCTTTATTATTTAGTTTATGCCTTAAATGTGTTTCCCTTTGCATCATTTGTTTTAGAATCTAAAATCAAATCTTTATTGATAATAAAGCTCGAATTGTAACATGAAGGTGAATTTCCATTCACCTCTCACCGAGGAGAACGATATCCGTGTTGATAACTTATTATCTTTTCTAAGATAATTGTATGATACTTTACTTATGTATAATGTATAATATATATAATATATATATATATATATATATATATAAATATTATAAATATAATTATATAAATATATATATATAATATATATATATATATATATATATATAGTGATATAGAGTATATATAGATCCCGGATCGATTGAGAAGGTTTTTATTTTGAGAAGATTGAGAAGGTTTTTAAAAATGATAGATTTTAAACTTTGATTCAAGTTTTTCAAGCGTAAAACTCATTTTAATGTGATTATAATTCAAAATGTGTAAAATTTTTTGAATCAATGTTAAAAATCTCTCTTTTTTGCAATATAGTAAAATACTGAATCTTCTATACAAATTTAAGGAATCATTACCATAACTCGATTTTAGCAATGATTTGTGAATCAAATTTGTGATTTATAGCTTTGATTCACTATTAAATAATGTTTAATTGTGAATCAAATAAAAAAAATATGAATCAATTTGCTCAAACATAGATTTCTCAATCTTCTCAAAATAAAAACATTCTCAACGGAACCGGAGCCTATATATATATATATATATATATATATTATATGAGGGATTTTTGTAGAATATCAAAATGGCGCCGCTACCGGGGATAAGTGTAGCGATTTTTACGGGATTGTTCGTGTTCGAGCTTTAAAGATCCTTTCCCCGTGAAAGTTTTCGTTTTATTTTATATAAAAATACAAAAATATTTTATACTTCTATTTTTATTTTCTTTTATTTTAATATTAAAAATAACCGTGTTGTCAATTGTCAAATCGGCTCACCTTTAGTAAACAAACTATAAGAGATGTATAAGGATGGTCGATCCTACGAACTTCGACCCAAAAGGAGAAAGTTTTTAAAACGCTTCACGCTTACCCGCTCCTCCGCTTCTTTGTGCGTTTTCTAAAGAGCTACCGTGCACCTTTGACTATCGGTTACCAAAAATATTTTTCTTTCTTTAAATTTCTTTTCCTTATGTATTATTTTAAAAATCTATAAATATTCTTCTCTATCCTCTTATTCATTTAATTCTTATTCTCTCTACCCTCTTATCCGATAATTCTTCAACATGTCTTGGTTTTCGAGGTGCTCGTAGTGTGGAGGTCCGTTTAATGATGGAAATTGTCGGCGTTGTACCAATGTAAGTTTCGAAGATGAGTTTGTCCGTAACCCCAATCCCATTTTAAATGATGAAACACCTGATTTTTCCTACCAACCTTCACAGCCCCAAACATCTTTGTTCGACCAATTTCATTGTTTTAGGTGTGGAGATCCGTTAGAAGATGGTGTACATTGTCAACGGTGTACTTGCAAGTGGTGTGGATATGGTCTTAGAGAAGGATTTTGTTTGTTTTGCGCTTCAAAAGATGGAAATTCATCCATTGATGCTCCTAATCCGAACTCTTTTAATGATCCTCCAAACGTTTTCACCCACCCTCTACAAACCCAGTACGAATCATACTCTTGTGAATTATGTGGGAATGATGCTCATTATGGTTATGATAGTCCACCACGGGTGCCGCATGTCTATGAGCTTGAACCAGGCTACGATAATTATTATCCACAAAATTTACTGAGTTTTCCACAACAATATCTTAATTGTGAAAAATGTGGGGGTCCTCATGAAGATGATCGATGTCAACCGTGGCATCAAAACTACTCTGAGCTTAACCCTTGCTACGATTCTAATTCTTACGGTTTTGACCAACCCACGCAGTTTTCCATAAATCATCAACCTCAGAGTATTCATGAAGACCTTAATCAGCAAAGGATGAATGATGTTCTTAAAGCTGTGAAATCCTTGGTTGAAAAGTTATGTCAATAAGAGCAAACAGTTAATCTTAGTACTCATACTCCTGAGCCTTCGCGACATTTCAATTTTATTTGCTATGATGACGATGATGACAAGGAGATTACTATTCCTTTGAATAAAATTGTTTCTCAGATATCTTCGTCTATTGCAATCATACCCGTCTTACTGACTATGGAGCCCGAGGACTCTCTCATCATGGGGGATGAGTATCTTAGCACTATTCCTGAAAAGGAATCGGACGAATTCATAAAGTCTAGTGTTGATGATCTTGTTCCAATCCCAAGTGAGTCCGAGGATATGTCTAACAGTAACAGTGAATGTGATTTGCCTTTTTGTGATAATTTCGTGACTTTCTCTAATCCTCTCTTCAATGATAATGATGATTTTACCTCTAGTGATGACAAGTCACTTCTTGAGGAAGATGTTCCGGAGTAAAATTTTAAAATTTATTCAAACCCTCTTTTTGAATTTGACGACGAGTACATATTTAGTGACGTAAATCCTCTTTTTAATGAGGTGTTAGAGGACATCGAGAGCGAGGACTCCTATGTTTATAAACTTGATGAGCCGGCTTTGCTTGTCACACCTCTTTCCGATGCTAATGAGGATGAGTGTTTCGACCCAGGAGGCGAAATTGATAAGATCGATGCTTTTCTAGATATGGATATTTCTACGGATATTGAGAACGGTTATCACGATTCGGAGGGAGATATAATCTATCTTGAGAGTTTGCTTATTAAAGATACTATTCCTAATCTCCCTCTTGAGGTGTTTTTACATCATGACCCAAAAAGCTTAAATAATAAATCTGATAATTTAAAAAGTATGGTTAAAGTTTTCGACCCCGGGATTTGGGAGAAAAATTTTTCTCCAACATATGTGAAGTTACCCTTTGAAGATCGCCATTATCTTTCCCTCACATATGTTATCCGAATTTTTCTTCCTTATTTCACCTATCCGGTGGATTCTTCTCTTCCTTTCTCCTCCGGGAGTGAGGATATCATTTTTGACCCCGGCGTCTTCGCGTATAGTTTTTATTCTTTAGAATTAGTGGCGAATGGAAGTCCGATGGAGATTTGATTTTCCACATGTTTCGTCCCTAATATCACGATGATATGGGGAGAGTCAAGCTAGAGACTCGCACAAAAACAAGCGCTTCTCGAGAGGCAAACCGTGTTTTCTATCTACTTTTTCAATTTTCTAATAAGTGTGACGTGATGAGGTTTGCCTCTTTCTTTCTCGTGTTTCGTGGCTTGTGTTTTATGTTCAGGATTGCCCGGATTATGAAGACTCTCGTGCTTGTGGTTTTGTCCATCGTTCACTCGAGCTTCAATCCTTAGCATGCTTATATATGGGAATCCGATATCCTAGATCTTATTGATTAACGTGTATCTATTAGTATAATTAATAAACGGCTTTAGATTTACGTAGAGACCCTTTTAAACATTGATGACAATGTTTAGTTCTAGTATGGGGGGTATCTATCGATTTGATCTTAGTTGCATTTGCCTTGTCTTCACGTAACCCCGTTTTACCACCAAAAATAGTAAAAATATGTGTTTTTAGGCTAAAATTATTTTTTTAAGTGTTTTTGATTTTCCGTTGGTAAGAATAAGAATAAATTTTGACTCGATCGAGCATATTGCGCTCTTGCTTTCCCCTTAACTTATATAAATTTAAGCTTTTGCTAGTCTTTTATACAAGAAGCTTTAAAACGCGAATTCTAGCTTGATAAAGCCAAGAGTTTGCAAGTTTCCATAATAGACTTTAAATATGCTAAGCTTGTTTTTATTAGACTAAGCATTCACGGATCTTTTTATTAAAGTTGAGATGCTAAACATGAAGTAGTTGGATCTCTTTAGAGCTCATAGAGGTTAATTGTGGCTTTTTGCTCCCATCAGCTTAATAAACATTATATTATTGTTAAATAAATAAAGTTACTTTAGTTTTTGCGATTCTTAGTTTAAATCCCTTCGTAGAGATTCCTTCTGGTGAAATTAAGGTACACATCGAGGTTTTGTCAGTGTTATGGGGAAATAGGTTACCGATTCCTGACGGCTCACTACTATTGTCTAGGTAGTTAAAAGACAACAGGACTTGAAATTTGCCTATAATGTAATAATAAACCGAAGTCGAAATAAGACTTCTGGATCATGGTCGGCTCGCATACCGATGTGACAGTCGTTTAAAGGGTAGAGGTAATAATAATAATAATAAAGCCAAATTTTGACTTTGGGGTTATCTAAATAAAGCTTTCGTCTTTGGACTCGTAGTTGAGTTGTTTCGGATGAAATAAAAAGGATAACCCTTAAATCACGCAAAATTAGAACCTTAATGTGGACCTTATTCTCACCACATCGTCTCTTTAGGAAAAGATTTCAAACTAATTATGGTCTAAACTGGGTTTACTTTATCAAAATAAGGACTTAATTTATTTGTCACCAATAATAAAAATAAAAACTTTAGAGGATTTAGGAATAAGGGAACGGAAAGTAGCTATTCGTACACAATTAGCATTTATTAGTAGTGTTAGCATCTTAACTTGTATTTAACAATGATTTCGTTTTTAAGCTTGGTTTGGGGCGGGTGAAAAATCGAGGACGATGAATTTATCCTTTTAGTGTTTCTTGTTCCGTGATCCTTAAAGTTATAAATGTATGCATATAAAAATGGTAAAACGGGGGCTTTTCAAAACTAGTGATTTCTTAATCCCCTTAGATGAACACTTAGCTACATTTCAAGGTAATTAGTCTAAGGGGGGTTGAAATTTTTGGTTTTCTAAGTGTGTATTTATGACATTGCCTGAGGACACGGCAATAGCGTAGTATGGAGGATTTTGATATGTGCTTAAACATATATAATTTATTTCTTATTATTAAGCTAAAAAGACCAATAATAAACGATAAATACATAAAAATGCATTGTATATGTGTGTTTTGTTAATTATGTCTTGCAGGTAACGGATATACCACAAAAGGACAAAAATAAAGCAAAACGGACAAAATCGAGCACCAGATTGGAAGAGTATGAGAAATCGAAGCCAAGGCGTATACATCTTTAAATGGACCAACCCGTACCTATTTAATGGGTCGGGTCAGCCCATTAAGATTTATACTATAAAAACCTTATCTTAAATATAAAAACAAGTCAAAATCCAATCCATTAAAATCCTAGCCCATACCTAGCCCAAGCAAAAGCCCAAACCAAGTTATAACCAAATCCAAGTCAAACCCACGTGGTCAACATTTATTGTACATCCTTTTCATTTTTTTCCCTCCCTCCTATTTTCACACAGACAAACAGGGTAAATCATCACTCCCCCACACGCCCTCTGAAGCTTCTAGAAGGTTGATAGGACACGTCTTCACTCACTAAGCCACGCTGGCAATTCCCTCTCATTTGATTAGTGGAATGGATGTGGAGAGTGATCAAGGGTTCAGATTGTGATTGATTAATACTGAAGGGATAGGATTTAAAGGCTTTGGACGCTCCTGAAGATCTATAATGATCCCCTCCTCACTATAAATAGGGAGCCAATCACATAGCGGAAGATATCTAGTGTAGAGTAGTGTAGCTTTTAGGTTATTGTCGTTTTCTTAATGTAATTTCTTTTAAACAAAGCTTGTAATATCTTTTTAGTATTAATAAAAGTCAGTTTCATTTATAATTATGTTTTTAATTTTGTTTTTACTATTAAGTAATTGGTTTAAATGGGTTTCGAATTTACTTAAATAAGCTCAAATAAGCTTATTACCTTCTAAGCTATTGCTTATTCAGCTAAAAATGGATGGGCTTATGGTGTTTACCAGCTTGTTTTCAACAAGCTAGAGCTTGTAGATAAGCTCTAAGAGCAATTTTGTCCTTGTTTAGAGCAAAGGACCATGGTTAGTTTACTTTTTCTCTTATAGCTTTAATTCCTGTCTTAGCTTATTTACTTGCTTAATATGCTTAATTCTAATTATCTTATGCTTATTTGTGCTTATTTAGTTCTGCATTTGCTTGTTATATTTAGTTTATAATTTAGTTTAAATTTAATCTTAGTTTTCATAAATCTGTCATTATTTTAGTTAAAATAGCTTGTTAGTATAGCTTATATTATAGTGCTTATTTTTCTTAGGAATTTGCTTAATAGTCTCTTATATGCTCAGTTAAATATCTGTTTTAGCAAATTAAAGCTTCACATTATCTATTTTAGCCTAAATATTGAGTCATGAGCTTCAAGGGGGTGTTTGGGATAAGCAGTCTTAACCAAGTTAACTTGAGTTAAGACTGTTTTTAGTGCTCAAATTAGATTTCATAAGCTCAAACAAGGTCTTTATGCTAGTTTTTATAAGTTTAAAATAGGTTTTGTTAAGTTTTGAAGTATTTTGTATCAAATGTTTAAGTATGCTAGTTTTAGTGTTTTTAAAACTGCTTATTTGATCAAATTTCCAAAAGTCCATTTGAGGTGTAGATTTTATGATTAAAACTGTTTTCTAATGCATCATGATGCATATGATTTTGAGTCATAAGTCCTTTGGATTAACCTTTTGAGCTTTGGATCAAAAGCAGTCAAGTATAACTAGTTGTTGGTCTTTTCTTAAGGGTCTGATTATGCAGACCATTTGTGGATAGGATTAAGTTTAATTTTGGTTAATGTTTGTTAAAATTAGCTTATTGTAGTGTAAGCTCAATCTGTTTCAAGTTTTCATTTAGTTAAAAATCATTTTAGAGTCTTAATTTTGAGCTTGAAAGTGTCATTTTTCTTTAAAAAGTCAAAACGAATAGTAGTAGTCAATCATTTTAACTTGTTCTATTTAGCTTATTTTCTAAAACCATGTGCTTAATATTAGCTTTTTCTAGTCATTTGAGTCTAGCACTTTATCTTTTTTAGGCTTTAGCCTTTACTCGATGCTTATTTGCTCAATATCTTAGCTTAAAATCTGTCAAAACTTCTTATTAAACTCTGTATGTACTGATGAAACTCAGCATATACTGAGTTCTTTATAGGATATGATTTTAGCATAATTTTGTTTTAAATTGATTATATTTAGCTTATTATAGAAAGTTCTTGATCTGTTTTCATATTTTAGCTTATTATTAATGCTTAATAGTTCAAAAGTCTTTTAAGTTCTCTTTTTTTAGTCTAACTGTCTAAATGCATTTAGTTGATTTTCAGCTTATTTTATTTACTTATTTCTAGTCATAATGGCTTATTAGGTCTAGATTAGGGTCTGTTTCAGCTTATTTGTTTTTCTTATTGCTTATTGAGTCTCAAAAAGCCAAACAGTTTTGCTAAAAATTCTTAAAGAAGAAATAAGCAAATCTGTCACTTTGATTGTCTTTTTTTAGCTTATTAATAAGTTTTAGTATTAAGTCCTTTTATAAAAGTAGCTTATTTTTGCTTAAACTTTAGCTTTTTCAAAAAGAAAAATAAAAAAATGTTTTCTTAAAAAGGTAGGTCACAGGACTCGAACCTGTGACCTCCCTCTCATATCATACACGCCTTACCACTGCCTTTGGGACTTTTTTCAGTCATAGCTTTGCACCATTTATTATTAATACTTAGTTTAAGTTTAATCTTATTTGCTTATTTGAATTTTAGCAGCTTATTGGAATAAGCTGTGATTTCTATTTTTCTTCCTAAACCTTTAGAATAAGTTTTAGATTTTTTCTGAATTCTTTTTATATTTTTCAGTTTTCATTTAATATTTTTAATTTAATTTTTAGTTTTAAAAGCTTTAAAAATAGTTTTAAAAATATTAAAAATCCAAAAAATTATATTTTCTTTTTCTAAAATTTAATTTTATCATTTAAGTTTAAGAAATTTGCATTTAGAATTTTAAGAACTTTATTTTGTCATATTTAGTTAATTAGTTTTGTTTGGTTTTTAATTATTTTATTTTTAATTGTTGTTAGGATTTATTATTAGCCTTTATTTTTAGTTTAGCTGGCCTTTATGTGTTTTCCCTTTGCATCATTAGTTTTAGAATCAAAATCAAATATTTAATGATAATCAAGCTTGAATTGCGACATGAAGGTGAATTTCCATTCATCTCTCACCGAGGAAAACGATACCCGTGTTGATTACTTATTATTCTTTCCTAAGAATAATATGTATAATACTTTGCTTATGTATATGTATTATATATATATATATATATATATATATATATATATGAGGGATTTTTGTGGAATATTAGTGAATCTGGGATAGGGCATGCTTTCACGCCTTTTGGAACTTGTTTGCTTGTTTTCAATTTGGTACTCAACATCTTTCGATATCAACGCAGAAAAGTCAACATTCTTCTTGTAGAACAAACCCACAGGATTTGAGCTCTTGAGAGTCAAAGCTTATCTAAACCAGTAGTTTTCCCAGAAAGACATTTGTTAATGATAGAAGCAAAGGTTTTCCATGGTTGATACATGTGATCAGTAAAAAAATCAGGGACAGATTCTAATGTGACAATTTCATCCTGAGAAGGTGGTTCAACAAACTTTTGATTAGGAACTTTAGCATAAATTTGAAAAACTTCACGAAAGACTTCTATACGATTTCTAAACTTCTTGTTACCAAGGTTGAACTGGTAAGATGAAGAGTCCTTGATTTTAGAGATGGTGAACCAGAACTGATGCATGTAGATCTTAGGGACATCGGCCATGATTAAGAATGCATTGTAGCAGGGAGAGTGTGTGAGAGTGTCTAGAACAACTTGATAAGTGGCTTCTTTCTGAGTCTTTGTTGGATCAATCCTCATGTTGCACTTGCCAATCTCAACATGATTCTCAGGAGCAACCAAGGCATTGTCAAGAGCAACTTGTTGAGCAATTACTGGATTCATAATTCTGCTAAGAGTAGTCCAATACAGTTTATATACAAGCAAATATATATTACTAATTGAGAGGATTATTCATGTTGTTATGATTGATTTTAGATGCAGGTTAAGTTTTTCTTTCATGGAATTTAAGCACATTTTAACAGGCAAACGATTGAGAAAGTCAACTATGGTCAATAATCAAAGAGTCAAAAGTCAACTTGGAAAGTCAACAGTCTAAGTGTTTGGTTAACCAAAGTCAAACAGTCAATCTAGGTTCAAGACAAATAGGGTTAATCAAGCAAATAGCAATTCCATGTCAAACAAAGTCAAGCAAAAATCAAACTATGGGGAATAATCAAAGAGTTAAAAGTCAACTTGCATGTTTCGCCTGTTTTATGGTAACATGCATGTTTCGCCTGAAACTTGACCTTACATATTTCGCCTGGAATAAAGAGATACATATTTCGCCTAATTTAATAAATGCATATTTCGTCTAACAGACATGTACATATTTCGCCTGGACAAGTTACACGTTTCACCTGACACATATACATATTTCGTTGAATTCATACAAAACATTAACATCATAAATAATCAACTCTATTAAGCTAAAACACCCTAGCATACTTTATCTACTCACAAGTCTTTTAACACAATTGTAATCAACATGCAGACCACTTAATACAAGATTCGACCACACTATAAAATATACATCATGAAATTCAAACTAAGTGAATCCTAGGTGTTTGAACACACTCTAAAAGGCACAAGGGAACTACAAATACTGCTTGCAACAAACCCATGAACCCTATTATACCCCTACCTTGTGCGCACTCTTTTCGACCTAAAAATTGTCACACCCCACCAAAGCAGAAACGCGAGGCGTAACATGGTAGGAATCATCACAACACATTGATGTCAACAATAGAGAATAACTAGAATGTAATCAAATTAAAATCAAAGTGTTATGACGACACCTAACACAAGAGGAGTCTTGTAATGAGGTTAATCATAACAAAACAATACATAGACATGATAATCCTGAATAAAATACCAACATAATCCAAAGTACTCAATATACGAAAGTATGAAATAAAGACAATAGAAATATAAACTCCAAATGCAAGATCCTAATGTCTCGCTAGCCACACACCTTCTTTAACCTCACTAAGCTCACATGAAAATGATACTTTAAAACGTCAACATAATGTTGGTGAGATTTATAGGTTTAACACAAATACGTACTCTTGCTGCAAATCATAACCATTAAGACATACATGAATATTATACACAAATGGTTGCAACTAAATCATCACACAAACGATTACACATTCAGGCTTAGATTAGCACTGGCACCTCAAGCAATCAATCTCACCCAGAATGCACTTATATTTTGCACACAACATGAGGTAGGCGTACCCCTCTAATCTAAATCATCACACAACATAGGTAGGCGTACCCCTCCGATCCAAATCACAATACAAAATGGGTAGGCGTACCTCTCTGATCTAAAAATGCATACACATAAGCCATATAATATCAAGAAATGTCCAAAACCAAGTAAACAATTATTCGCAGCACTTAAAACATTTCAAAATCAATTAAGTATCATTTACACCCTAAGAAAACATAGAAAAATAGGCTATGAATACTCACCTCAAACTTCACAAATGCGCACAAAAGTCCAACTAAAATCTACACAACAAATTTAACGGGTTACTCACGATTAAGGCTTTACGACCCCAAATCATGTAACCTTCATTTTGATGGATAATAATGTCTATCATACATTTATAGACATCCCACAATGCAACTCATACCTTATCTGCACCCGAAACACTTAATCCGACCCATTTAGACGGAAAAAATCTACAAAAATTCCAGAAATTCCTAGACATCATGAACTTACTGATGTAGCATTTTCATCAATTACAAAAATGTTTTGATATGGTTTTTGACCTTGCAAACACAATCCAAAATCTGTCCCCAACACTCAGATTTGACAATGAATCTTGTAAAATTATTTTGACTGATTTTCACTTACTTTTAATTTATGAAAACATATGGGTTGGAAAGCAGACTCTTTGTAAATAATTTTAGGCTCAAAAAATTGATAAAAAAACTATTCATATGACCAAGTTATGACTCTCGTAAGATGACCTAAAATTTTGTCTAGTTTTTAATTCCGAATTTACAATAATTAAACCTAATTAAACCCATCCATATACTAATTACTTTACCCAAATCAATGCTAGATGATCATAACATCATAAATAAAGAAGTTTTACAAAACCCTAATCCATCAATTTAATTGTTACATAATTAAAACAAAGATTAAAACATATGTGTGATTAAGAATATAAAAAAACTAAATTGATTTAAGATTAACAAAGAGATCAAACCTTGATTCTTTGGAAGCTTAAAAAACTACAATGGAGGCTAGGGTTTGGTTTTAGTCGAAATAGGCAAAAGAAAAAAAAGAATACTGGTTTGCTTTTATAAAAATATTTTCCTAAAACTGATAGGCTTTCTCCCTTTTTTCTGTTCTCCTTGCCGACCCAAAACAAACACCCCTTAATAATTAATTTTTTTATTTTTTTATAAAAATTTCGTTCCCCCCCTATATATTATTTATATACTATTTTTTTGTATTTATACCAAACTGTTCACTACTTAATTACTTTTAACACCTAAATAAATACACAACTTAAAATAAAAACACTTATACTACTATTAATTTTTTCCCAACTGTTTTTATTTATTACAACATAAATTAATTATGAGACCTTAATATACTAAATAATCTCAACCCGAGATTAACGATTCATACTTTATAAATTTTACCGACGATAAAATAATAAAAATCACTATACTTTTAAAATTACCATCACATACGAAATGAAATGACAAAGTCATTCATTTCTACTATCACAAACTCATACAATAACACCTATATCAAACCACATAAACCACCAAATTAACTTACGCACGAAATTCAAAACACATAAATCTAGACAAGCTAAACCTAACGGTTAAACTAACCTCGTTAATTCACGGTTGTCACAGTCTCCCCTCCTTAGGATAATTTCGTCCTTAAATTTAACTAGTACTTGCATCAACACGATCCGAAAACAAATTCGGATACTTAGCCTTCATAAAATCCTCTCATTCCCAAGTAAACTCAGGTCCACGCTTAGTGTTCCAACGTACTTTAGCTATTGGGATCCTACTACGCTTCAACTTCTTAACTTCACGATCCATAATCTCCTCAAGTTCTTCAACAAAACGAAGTGTTTTGTCTACCTTAATTTCTTCAAATGGCACATGCAGGTTTGCATTTGCTAAACACTTCTTCAGATTCGACACATGAAATGTATCGTGTACACTACTCAATTCCTGAGGCAATCTCAACCGATAAGCTACCGGACCTATTCTTTCAAGAATCTTGAACGGTCCTACATATCTTGGAGCTAATTTACATTTCTTCCTGAAACGTATCGCTCCTTTTCAAGGAGACACGTTCAGTAATACTTGATCACCTAGTTCAAATTCTAACGGATTTCGCCTATTATCAGCATAGCTCGTTTAACGATCTCTAGTTGCCTTGAGTCTCTCTGGTTCGTCAAATAGGTATACACTTATATAGCAACCCTAATGCAGATTCTAACCGAATGCCCTTGACCAAGGCAAAAGGTCAAATTCCACAAAAGG